>BQNB010004642.1:7513-106564 GCA_026074375.1 Tanacetum coccineum | reverse complement strand
TCTTTTAAATGTTTTAAACCCGCGAGGGGGATACATGTTTTTTTTATAAATCGAACACATATGATTTTATGGTATGCTGGACCCGATTATGAGAGTCCGCATAAGTTGCCATTGTCGAAGTCCCTTATTTCATGAACCGTTAATTGCCTTATTGTGAGGTAAATGCTAATGCATTAAAAAGATCTATTGGGTTTGACAACCCTGTCTTGGGTTTGAATCCTTGTGACCACCCTGTCAAACGGACATTTTGTTATTAGAAATTAGTAAGTATATGACAATAATACATTGTTTGGGGCACCTTTTTAGCATATGAAATTCCATATGTTTTGTTAACGTTCGGTGTCATGAGCTTATTGCGTGAAAGAAAAGAAGTTGCTATACATTGCATTTGTTGCTTTGTTTTCCCGAGAACTAATAATGTGTTCAAAGGTTTTTACTTATTGATTAATTTAAACTTTATGAATTTTACTCAACTTTGTTGTTGACGCTTTAAACATGTTTTATCCCAGGTAACCAAGGCTTAAGGCAACGATGGCGTAGAGGTGTCATGCGTGTGGTGATGGATTTTATGGAAAGACTTCTTGTGTGTTTTGGTCTTTCAAAAATAATATCTCATGTGGTGTTTAAAACAATGTCTTTTATTTGAAAACAATATGTTTTTCATGGTTTGTAATAGACGGTGGTTACGATTCTGTGGGACCTAAACGCACTTTTAACTCTGAATATTTATGGAACACATGTTTGGTAAACGTCTTATTTGAGTCGTTTTCTATTATCGTGGTGACGGATGCTATTTAGTAACACCAAATTGCTAATTTCCGCTGCGCAATCTGATGCCCCTCGGGGCGGGTGTTACAGATTGGTATCAAGAGCTTCGGTTGTAGAGAACTAGGTTGTTTTCAAAACTTGGATTGTAGTCATTTTAGATATCAAAGTAATGTCAAGAGTCTAAGATTGTAAGGAACTAGGTCGAGTCTTTTGAAAAACCTAAACTATGACGCTTCTACACGCACGCCGATACTCCTCGTTGCCATTGGTTACATGTAAGGTACATTTATTAATTGTTACGTGTAAGTATATTTATGTATGTATTATATGTGTGATTGGTTAAGTATGGATATTTATGCATGTGTTGGATGCATAAAGTATTAATGGAAAATGCAGTTCTGAAAGCTTAAATTCAAGAAAAGGTTTTTGCTAACGCAACATTAAAAAATGAATTAAGGAAACTTAAAGGAAAGAATGTGATTGACACTGTAGTTTCAAAACCTAATGCCATCACTATTGCTCCAGGAATGTACAAGCTTGATTTAGAACCTTTAGCTCCTAAAGTCTTGAAAAACAAGGATGCACACATAGACTATATTAAGCACTCTAGGGAACATAAGGGTATTCTTCAAAAAATAGTTAAAAACGCTAGAGCGTTAAGTCCTCTAGATATTAACTTAGACTCTGCCTATAAGTATGTTTAAAGAATTCGGGAAGTGTTAGTCTATGTGAAAGATACATGCCCTTCTTTAACAAAACCTAGTGAGAAATTAGTTGCTGTCACACCAAAGAACAAGGACAATAAAGTTATATTTGCTGACCCTCTCACATCTTCAAGCAACACTCAGAAACAGGGTGATTCACACAAAATACAAGACCTAAAAACCTTTTATGCATTCTACACGAGTAATATGTCTACCAGGTTCTAGCGGATCAAAGCTACATGCAATACAAGAACTAAAGGATCTCACAACATCAAGTAGCAACAAACTAATAAAGTATAAGACCAATCTAGGAGCGTTAATTCTAGGAAGAATAAAAAGAATCGTGTTGTCAAAACTGAATGTAATGCTTATTTCCTACAATCTATGTTAAATGCGAATTCTAAATCTATTTGTGCTATCTGTAATGAATGTTTGTTTGATGCAAATCATGATAAATGTTTTCTTGATTATGTTCATGATGTGAATGTGTTGTCTAAATATAAACTTGCTAAACATAAAAATAAGAAGCAAATATGGAAACCTACGGTAAATGTTACATAGAAATTAGATATAAATGGAAACCTACAGACGTACTTTCACTAATAGTCAAAATAACGCCCTTTAACTGGGTTTCACCTCTATCTAAAGTAGTGCCATCTTAAGGAAACCACTATCAATCAGTTCTTTACACCAACTCAAGAATTAAGGTTTTTAAAATTAGGAGTACCCAAAGCACTAAAATATGTAGGATCGAGTAGAAAATAAAAGAGTGTATAAAAATCTAGATTTCTAACACCTCAAAACACAAATCTAGGGGATCTAATGTTTCCATGTTCATCTCTCTCTTATCGTATTGCAAAGGTTGTCCAAATTTTTTATGTGAATATTTGGACTCCAATCTCCAAGCTATGACCGAAACCGCTAATCCAGCCACCAATTTCGTTAATAAAATTTCATGGTAGACTGTCAATTGGTAATGATCAGGACTGCTAAGATATAGGTTACGATATTATCAAATCGGAAGGTCACCATTTCCAGGTTTAACTATGTTGAGGGAACTCGGGACATAATCTATTCTCCGTTGGTTAATTTTGTGACTCGGATCCTGAAGTAGGTTTTCGTAAACACACATGTTTTTTCGTAAACTTGAAGGTGTTGACCTACTCTCGGGATTTCAGGGAACTAATTTATATACATTGTCCATTGACGATATGATGAAGTCTTCTCCTATTTATTTCTTGTCAAATGCTTATAAGACTAAGTCTTGGTTATCGCATCGATGTTTGTCTCACTTAAACTTTGGCACCATTAATCAACTGGCTAAAAAAGGTATAGTTAGAGGTCTCCTTAAACTAAAATTTGAAAAGGACCACTTGTGTTCTGCATGTTGTTAGAAAAAAGTAAGAAACACACTTATAAACCATAATCTGAAGACACCAACCAAGAAAAACTTTATTTGTTGCATATGGATCGTTGCGGGCCAATGCGTGTTGAAAGTATTAATGGGAAGATGTATATCCTAGTAATTGTTGATGATTATTCTCGGTTTACATGGGTTAAGTTCTTAAGATCGAAAGATGAAGTTTCTGAGGTCATCATCAAGGTTCTGAAAATGATACAAGTTCGCTTAAATGCAACTGTCAGGAATATTCACACATATAATAGAACGGAATTTGTAAATCAAACTCTGTGTAGCTATTATGAAGATGTCGGTATCTCTCATGAAACATCCATGGCACGTACTCCACAACTGAACGGCATTGTTGAAAGACGAAACCGGACCTTAGTAGAGGCTACTCGCACCATGTTGATCTATGCTAAAGCACCATTATTTCTGTGGGTAGAAGCAGTTGCCATAACTTGTTACACCAAAACCGTTCCCTAATACGTCTTCATCATGGAAAAACACCATATGAGCTCCTGCATGACAGAAAACCACATCTTTCATATCTTCATGTATTTGGTGCACTATGTTATCCAACAAATGACAGTGAAGATTTGGGCAAGCTGAAAGCTAAAGCTGATGTTGGTATTTTCATTGGATATGCTCTAGCAAAGAAAGCTTACTGGATTTACAACCAATGTACGAGACGAATTATGGAAATATTACATGTAGAATTTGATGAGCTGACAGCGATGGCTTCTGAACAAAGCCGTTCAGGACCCACACTTCATGAAACGACTCCTGGAACACTTAGTTCAGGACTCGTGCCACAACCTCCTTCTCCAATATCATTTGTCCCACTAACAAGGATTGAATGAGAAACACTGTTTCAACCTTTGTTTGATGAATACTTCAATCCTCTACCCAGTGTTGATCATCCAGTTCCTGAAGTTGCTGCTCCAGTTTTTGTTGATCCAACCGGTACATCTTCCTCAACTTCCATTGATCAAGATGCGCCATCACCAAGTACTTCACAAACTCCTCAAGAATTACCATCTCAAGTTATTTCTCCTGGTGTTGAAGAAGCAGATCATGATATTGAAGTTGCACACATGGATAATAATCCCTACTTTGGTCTTCAATTCCAGAACCAAGTTCTAAAGAATCTTCTTCTCAAGTTGTTACTCCAAAAAATGTGCATTCAATAAATCAACCACCTGAACACATCAGTAAATGGACCAAAGACCATCCAATTGATAATGTAATTGACGATCCTTCGAGACCGGTCTCCACTCGACATCAACTATAAATTGAATCCCTATTCTGTTACTTTGATGCTTTCCTTTCTTTTGTTGAACCAAAGAGTTATAAAGAAGCATTGATGGAATCCTGCTGGATTGAAGCCATGCAAGAAGAACTCAATGAGCTTGAACGTCTTGAAGTTTGGGATCTTGTACCTCGACCAGATCGTGTTATGATTATCACCTTGAAGTGGATATACAACGTTAAATTAGACGAGCTGGGAGGTGTATTAAAAAACAAGGCTCGGTTGGTAGCGAGGGGATATTGTCAAGAAGAAGGCATAGACTTTTAAGAATCTTTTGCTCTAGTTGCACGAATCGAGGCCATCCGCATCTTTATTGCATTTGCTGCTCACATAAACATGATCGTCTAATAAATGGATATGAAGACCGCGTTCTTGAACAACATTCTACGTGAGGATGTCTACGTCAGTCAACCGGATGGGTTTGTAGAGCCAGAGAATCCCAACCATGTGTATAAGCTGAAGAAAGCCCTATATGGGTTGAAACAAGCTCCACATGCTTGGTAAAACACTAAACAAATCACTCCATGGCTCTTGATACCAATTGTAGAATACTAGCAATCTATAACACCAAATAACAATGAAGAATTCTAGAGATAGAAAGTAGATGGGAGGAAGGTTCTAGTGAGAGAAAGTAACAAAGAAAGAAAGATTAGATTATGTATGTAAAATGAACCAACCAACCCTCCCCATGTGTGGAGAGGGTGTTTATACAATAGCTTGTAACCGGCCATAGGCTTAAGTTATGGGCTTTCCATGTGACTTTGGCCCGGTAAGCTTACTAACATTACATATGATTAATCTACTAGCTATGACTATCTATATTGGAAGTGACCGATACTTTTCGTATTCCTAACAAGATTGTATCGAGTGGAGGTTTTAATTCAATAAAGCATATGACAAAGACACGTGGAGACATGATCCTTATGACCTCCTAGATAAATGGTGTTTTCACGAATGATATCAACCCATGGTTTCATATGAGGTTGAATTTCACGAGTTAAGATTTTGTTTTGTCGACGACAATGGTTTTCTTGTTTTTAGTACGAGTGAGTTGAGCTTGTCTAGGAATTTGAATGAATGACTTGACGAAATTTGGAGAAGGAGGAGTGGTTTTATAACGACCTTTACTCGGAACACTTATTGACAAGTAGTCGAGTGACCACATGTCGATGTGTGACACTTGACCTTTGAACGGTATTTTTAAGATTTGACCGAATTCCTTGAGAGTGAGAGAGAATGATTTACTTTGTATAAGAAAGTTGACCACAAAATGACCTGTGGAGTTATAATCAAAAGTTAGTTAACTATAGAACTCGAGAACAAAACGAGGAACAATTTGTTCGTTTATGTTCAACAAACAATCAAAATCAATTGATTTAAACTTAGCATGAATATGACTCATGTTTTTCAAAATTTTGACTCACAACTCTACCCTCATGAAAGTATCATTTTTCTAGACTTTCAATTGTGTTTTGTAAGGGTTGATTAAATTCATTTGATATGAATGGAATGTAGTTTCAGGTCTTTTGATGATCTAGTGCGATAATTTGAGGCATTGTTACCTAAAATAAAACAATAAAAATCATATTTTAATATCTTACACATGTGTTGATATTTTGAGTTCGGGCCTAGTGTGTGCCTAGATGTAACGAATGTGGAGTAACGATTAACTCGACCTAAAAATTAAAATCTTAAGAGTTAATCCAAACGCTCCTTAGTTTTATTTTGCTCATCCAAACATGTTAAAAAATACATATGAATTATGTATCTCGACCTTTGTTCATGAGATCATTATGCATGTGTTTGAAAATGTTTTTAAGTTGTATTAATAATGCATAACAACAATTTTATTATGTTCCTAACGTGAGTGATTTGAAAATAAAATTAGGGTTTTGTTTCAAAATCAATTTGACAACAAAGTCACTAATGTATGCAAATCATATGTATACGAGAAGCATATTAGTTATGCATTGTATCCTATTAGTCTTAATTGTACAAAATTGAAAGAAAAATGAAAAATCCCCAATTTTAATTTTTGTGTTCATCATGAACCCTAGACTCAAATTGAAAGTAAATAGATGAAATGACTTACAATTGATGTTGATGATGATGTTATGAATGATTGTAGGTGTTGATTTTATCTTCAATTAGTGTTTTAATAGGTAATTTTGAGTTTTTGGGTTGTTTTAGTTCGTTTTCGACGCTGCAGAGAAGAAGAGGTGTGTTTGGTTTTGTGTTTTAAGAATTTTTTTAGCTAAGTGTAAAATATGGTGTCTGTTGTTGATGGTCCCGTATTTATTAGGCGGTCCCAAATATATTGGGGGGCCGCCGGGGATATGGGGGCCGCCCTCAGCGATGTGTTTTGGACTTAGTTTTGATGAAAATTTTACAAAGAGGAGTGACGTTTTAATTTGAATTTCACAAATTAAAATGCTTAAGGTACTTCGGATGAAGTATTTAAGTTGTCATGACACGGAATAGAACACGGACTAAAATTGAGACAGAAAAAGGAGAAGCAGACTAATATGATTTATGGAATGTGTTCCATCATTCCTAAACCAAGACGTAGATAGTTAAACGATTCATGTTTAAGGGGTTTCGTAAGAATGCCAGCGATGTTGTTGACGGACAGCACTTTTTCGATTGAGATATGTCCTTTCTGGACGTTATCATGAAGAAAGTGGTGATGAAATTTCGATGTGTTTGGTTCGAGAATGTTGCACCGGGTTTTTGCTAAGGTCAATCGCGCCTTTATTATCGCACATGATCAGGACGTCATCGAGTTGAACGTCGTAGTCGATAAGAGCTTGTTTCATCCATAGTGCTTGCTGACATGCCTTTCCGGTGCTTACGTATTTAGCTTCGGTAGTGGATATAGCAAGAGCGGTTTATTTTTTAGAGAACCAAGATGTCAAACAACATACCACGAATGTACAAATACCGCTAGTGCTCTTTCGATCTACATAATCTCCCGCATGATCAGAGTCGGCATATAGTACTATTTTTATGACGGTCCCCTTAGGATACCATAATCTTAAGTGTGTTGTGCCTTTAATGTATTGGAAGATACGCGTAACCGCTTCAACGTGAGAGGTTTTGGGAGCCTCTTGGAAGTGGGCACAAAGGCAGACACTAAACATGATATCGGGCCTATTTGTCGTTAGGTATAATAAACTATCTATCATGCCTTGATACTTGGTACTATCTACCGACTCACACTCTTCGTATTTTGTGAGTTTGGTATCGGAGGACATAGGGGTTTTCATTAGTTTAGATTCTTTTAAGCCAAATTTCTTAAGCATTTCTTTAATATATTTAGATTTTTTTATGGCATTTAATATATTTAGATTGATTGAAGAAAATACCATCTTCCATTTGTTTTATTCGTAGTCCAAGGAAGAAGTTAAGTTCACCCATCATGCTCATCTCGAACTCGTCATGCATGATTTTGGAAAATTCATCACACATGTCTTGACAAGTCGAGCCGAATATAATGTTGGCGAAATATATTTGAACAATGATGAGGTTTGAACTTTTCTTCTTATTAAAAAGAGTGTTATCTACCATTCCCATTTTATATTCATATTTAATAAGAATATCTTTTAATCTATCATACCAAGCTTTGGGTGCTTGTTTAAGACCGTATAAAGCTTTCTTTAGTTTATAAACATGATCCGGTTTTTCAAAGTCAATGAATCCTAGAGGTTGTGCCACGTATACCTCCTCATTGATAAAACCGTTCAGGAATGCACTTTTTACATCTATTTGGAATAGCTTAAAGTCTAAAGCATAAGCATAAGCTAATAGTATCCTAATTGACTCAAGTCTAGCAACTAGGGCATAAGTTTCATCATAATGGATGCCCTCTTGTTGATTATAGCCTTAAGCAACTAACCTAGCCTTATTTCGAGAAACAATACCATTCTCGTCTAACTTATTTCTAAACACCCACTTAGTTCCTATGATTGTCATATTCCTAGGTTGTGGAACTAACTCCCAAACGTCGTTAGCAATGAATTGATTTAATTCTTCTTGCATAGCGACTATCCAACTATCATCCGTTAAGGCTTCATTCACATTCTTAGGTTCTACAATTGATATAAAACAAGAATTTACTTTAGTTTTGGGCTTGTGATCTAAGGGTTCTTTGGTTAAGGTTTCCTATAACATTTTCTAATAGATGGTTCCTAGATTCCTTAATATTGACTACTTTGTCAATCTCTAAAGTTTCATCCTCAATGTCATTTTTAGGTTTTTCTTTTCGGTAACCTTAATTGCTTCTTCTTCATCTAAGTCATCATCCACCAAGAGTGATGTATTAGAGGGTGGAGGAGTTTCATCGAATGTCACATTGAGTGATTCTTTGACTTTCCTAGTATGTTTGTTAAGGATGATGTAGGCTTTACTGTTTTGCGAGTAACGTAAAAAGATACCTTCGTATGACTTTGGGTCAAACTTTGTAAGGTAGTATTTAGCGTTTAAAATGAAACACTTGCTTCCAAAAACTCTAAAGTAATCCAGAGTAGGTTTCCTACCTTTTAAGAGTTTGTAAGGTGTTTTTCCTAAGATGGCGGCTCTAATTAGGATTTGGTCGAGAATGTATGTTGAAGTGTCTACTGCGTTACACCAAAACATTTGTGGTAACGATTGCTCATTCAACATAGTCCTACTCAATTCTTGAAGTGTCCTATTCTTCCTTTCAACCACGCCATTTGATTGAGGAGTGCGTGGAGCTGAGAAGTTATGTGTAATTCCATTGACACTACAAAACTCTCCAAATTGCACCTCATTATCAAATTCCCTACCATGGTCGGCTCTTATTGACACTATTGTACATCCTAATTGGTTTTGAATTTTCTTACTAAATATTTCAAATTGATCAAAAGCTTCGGTTTTGTCCTTAAGGAATCTAGTCCAAGTATACCTAGAGTAGTCATCTACTATGACTAAGGTGTGTCAGTTTCCTCCATAACTCTGTACAGCGGATGGACAGAAGAGATCCATATGAACGAGTTCTAAGCATCTAGTCTTTAAGACTATATTCTTAGCCTTATGACTAGTGTGAGCTTGCTTTCCAATTTTGCAAGCATCACATAAGTGTTGATCAAACTTAAGCTTAGGTAAGTTTCTAACTAATTCCTTAGATGCTAACGATTAAATGAGATGCATATTTGATTGTCCTAATCTCCTATGCCACAACGTGGAATTTTCATCAATCGTTGCTAGACAAATTTGGTCTTTAGGCTTATTTCCTAATTTCATCACATATAAGCCTTTCTTCCTAATACCTCTACCTATGATCTTACCATCCTTAGTGATTTTACTATCATGTTCAGAGAAAGTTACTCTACATTTATTATCGCATATTTGTCCTATACTTAACAAGTTAAATCTTAAATTATCTACATGTTCTACATTTTCTATTTTGAGAGAATCATTTGAGATCGTACATTTGCCAATGATGTTACCGCGAAGATTGCTACCAAAAATAACATTACCTCCATTGTATGCCTTGTAGCTTGAGAAGACCTTTTGGTTACCCGTTATGTGTTTGGAGCATCTGCTATCCTTTATCCACTCATCGGGTTCCAAGTCGACTCCAAGGCATATCTATTTATATAGGGCAACACCTCAAACATTTGGTCCCCAATATCTCATGGGTCCAAAGTTGTTAGTGCTAAACATCCCTTACATTTGATGTAATTGTTTGGGATGTGGAAATGGAAGATACATTTCCCATGGCATGTAACTTTGACGTGGGAAGTTGTTTCAAGTTACGGGAAAGCCACGAGGTTGATTTTGTCGACCAATGTTTATTTTTTGTTATGGTGTCTTAGGACGAGGATAATTATTGATGACTCTTCTAGGTGGTGGAGTTTTTAATCTAAAATTAGGTTTTAAAACTCTAACTCTGGGTTTTGATAATGGCTTATAAAATTGTTTAACTTCATTATCACTAGAAACGGGAACTTTAACATTGTTTACTATTATATGTTTTGGTCTAGGACCCAAAATAGATTTTTGAAAAGACACACTTTTTTTAGATCCAGACGTAGTTGCTGGTGGTGATCCCATATTTGCTTTGGGGGCCGCCTGCACATTAAAGGGGCCGCCCCTATTTATGGGACCTCCATCAGAGGACGCCTTTTTCTGGGCTTTTAGAAAATTTATTTCTTTAGTTCCACTAGATGATGCCTTAAGTGAATTAAACCTTAAACCTAACTTTTCTCTAGAGGGTTTTTGATTATTTAGCATTTTATTTAAGTAATGTGTGCTCTTTTTAAACTTGGTTAGTTTAAGAGCTTCCTCTTTAAGCTTTTCATTTTGAATTTTAAGCATATGACATTTTACACATTCGAGATCAACTTCCTTGTTTTTCTCGAGTGTATACACCTTTTCTTTTAGAATACTAATTTCCTTTTCTAAACTAGTTCTAGCGGCTTTTAATCTTTTGTTTTTAGTGATTATCTTTAAACTCATTTTGCACAGTTTATCATATTCGTTATCTAATACTAAATCATCTATTGACAATTTTTCATCGCTAAAGTAAGAGGATTCAGAACATACCTCACTTGATGCTTGAGCTACGAGACACGTTAACTTTTTGACCTTCTCGTCATCTTCTTCACCGCTATCACTCCAAGAACCTCCGACAAAAGCTTTTTGGTTCTAGTCTTTCGGTGGCTTTGGACATTCTCTAATAAGATGATTCAGGATGCCACATCTAAAGCATTTTCTATCACTTTTACCGTTTTTGTCGTCTCGGCTTCTTTGGAACGTCTTTTTGTCGTTTCGAGGTTGTCTCACGAATCTTCCTCTTCTTTTGAAGAACTTCTTGAAGTCTCTTACCACCATGGCGTACTCTTCGTCTTCACTTCCAGAAGTCAAACACTCTTCATCACTAGATTCTTTCTTAGCCTTTAAAGCAAGATATTTTCTTTCAACTTTTGCTTTGACTATTTTGGAATCTTTCTTAATGATCATTTTGTGAACTTTGACATTCCCGATAAGTTCATCAAGAGATAGTGACATTAAGTCTTTTGACACTTTAATCGCCGTGACCTTTGCTCTCCATTTAGGATGTAAAGCCCTAAGAAACTTCCTAACATAGTTCTTGCTAGAATAACTTTCATCAAGAGCTTTTAGACTAGTAATAATAGTATTAAATCTAGCAAAAGCACTATCTATAGATTCATCTTTGGAAATGACGAATTGTTCATATTGTTAAACCAAAAGGTCGATCTTATTATCTTTGACTTGCCTATTACCTTGGTGAGTGATTAACAATGTTTTCCAAATTTCTTTTGCCGTATTACACATGAAAATTCTTTCATATTCTTTTCTAGGCAAAGCATTATAAATAACCATTTTAGCTTTGTTATTTTTTGCAAGTTTCTTTTTAAGATCATCACTTTGTTTTTCAAAATGGATAACCTCATCTAATTTGGTTTCTGGATTTTGTTTAATAGGTTAAAAATCACCGTTGGTAATAACGTGCCAAAGATCTAGATCTTTTGATTTAACATATGTCTCGAATCTATTTTTCCAATAAATAAAACTATCACTTTCAAAAAGTGGTGGTCTTTGCATAGATGGCCCTTCTAGATATTTGTTGGAATCCATAGATCGATCCAAGCTTTAAAATACATATATTTTAAAAATCTTGAGTGACCTTGGCTCCTGATACCAATTGTGGAAACTATAAGGGGGGTTGAATAGTTTACAAGTTCGTTTTACGTTTTAAAAGTTCGCTTTCAAAATATTTAGATTCGAGTTGTATGTATAACCAATTCACAATATGAACAAACAATATAACAATCTAAACTAAAGCTAAATAACAATGACAATAATATAAAGAGGTAAGGAAAGGAACAATCAAACCAAGATGTCAAGATTTTATAGTGGTTCGGCTATGAAGCACCTCCTCGCCCTACTCCACTCCCCGAGTATCCTACTCGCGATTTCACTATGTCAACAAGCTACCTTTAAGCGGAGAAAACCGTTTACACGTCGCTTACGTTGTTTTCCGACACTAAGCTAAATGTCAAGTCCTAATCTTAGCTAGAACTAATCTACCACTTCATAATCACTACATAATCACTAGATCTACACTATCGGATTTACACACTTTCCGAATCACACAAATACACAAGATAATTACAATAGAAATTTGGTACTTAAAAGAAGAGAGGAGAGATCACTAAATAACAACTCGTTTCTTGGCGAATATGAATGTTCTTCTCTTGCACTTGAATGAGAAAGAAGAGATGAGAAGAAGAGATTAGATCACTTGAAACAAGATCTAAGAATGTTAGTGATCAAGAGATTTAGAGAGAGAAAGAAGATTTTTAGAGAGAGAAAGTTATCTAAAAATTTCGTGCAAAGAGGTCTGATTTTCTGCCAGAAATGGAGCAGTATTTATAGGCAGGAAAATCCAACGGTCACTGGGGGCGGTCCTGGCGGTCTCAGATATATCTGGGGACCGCCAGGCCTATAAAGGGGCCACCCAGTAGACTACGCTCCCTTTTTGTCTTTTTTGTGGGGAAGGTTGTATCTGGTATGGAACTTTCCATTTTGGGAAAAAATTGAATTTCAAATTTTAAGTTTTAATAAAACTTTTCTTTTAATTAGAAAATATTTTGTATAATTAATTTTATGAAATTCTTTTGTAAAAATGTAATGGATAAGAGAAAATTATTTTCTTAATCACTAATCATGCTTAATGATTTGTTTGTTCATACCTTAAGTGATTACTAATCATAGATATGGAATTTTACGATTAATAATTTGTAAACGTTTAATTTTATCGTAAACGTTTTTACATTTGTTATTATCAAAACGTTGTCGAAAAATATAAATAACATTTTTAGACATTATTTGTATTAACAGATTACGGCGTAACTCCTGCGGGATGTTATGCCGTAATATCTTTTAAGCTTCCAACACGGCAACATTATTCATTTAAAATATAGTACCCCTACTAAATAATATAGTAGTGGTACTATTCTTCATTTGGCTTTTAGGCTGCATCCTATAGGATTTTAATATCCCTTCATTGAATTTTAGTACCTCCACTAAATAAATTAGTTTTGGTACTATTTTTGCTCATTTTTGCCTTTTTCCGTTCCAATGCCTCTAATTACCTAAATTCACAAAATAAATGAATTAAATATCGAATTCATATAAAAATGATATAAAGCAAGGCAATAAACGCGGGAATTTGATATGAAAAAGTATTAAATATTTCATGTTATCACATGTCCCCCACTTGGCTTCTACTTGCCCTCAAGTAGAACCTTTTAAATAATTCTCAAAAAGATATTTTCCTAGTTATCCAAGAAGATATGAATTTAAAATTTAACTATGCTAGAAAATTCCAAACCGAGCACCTCATGAAAAGGAAAAACGAATCACACTCATACTCTCACTAATCTATGTGTTTCATTTTTGGTGATCACTCAACTGCTCAATCATGACGAGTATTCTATCATAAGCTTGGAAAGGATACTAATCTCCACCATTAGAGTCTAGATGCAACTGTTAGCTTCCCTGGAGTACTATAAATACCCTCACCTCTCACACACATAGGATCTATTTTTCATGTAATTTTTCTTTTAAGTAATTTAGCTTATGAAGTTTTTAGTTTAAATGTAATTTTCATTTTAAATCTCTTGTAATCTGTTTAGTTCAATTAATAAAATTTCAATTTAGTTTTCATCACTTTGTTTCACATTCATAAACTCTCAACTCTCATCTTACCAAAAATAAGCTCTTAATAAGCTCAGCAGCTCTCATGAGTCTATAAGCTCATGATTTGAGCTTAATTCAGTCCTAATCATATTTAAAATCTAAAATCAGTTTAACTAATACCTTACCTTGACTTGTGAACTATTAAGCTAATGGAAGGGGAGTCAAATGTGGAAGGACTCCCATGGACTTATACTGGCTTATTTTTAATAAGCCAGAGCTGTTGAATAAGCTCTAAGAGCATTTTAAGCCTTGTTTAGCTAGGCTCATTGTAAGTCTTCTTTAATTTTAAGTTTTAGCTTAATAATTGCTAAATTAGCTTAGATTTGCTTATTTGTTTATTGAAAGTGCTTATCTGTTTTCTTATTGCTTATTTGTGATTTAACTTGTTTTTTAGTGCTTATAAACCACCTGTTTTAGCTTAGTATAGTTAGATCTTAGATTAATGTTTAATTTGTCTCAAAATCTATAAAAACCAAAAAAATTAGTTAGCATAGCTTAGATTCTAGATTAAGCTTAAGTAGATTGTTGATTGATGTTTATTAAGTTTAATATAAGCTGTTTAAAATCTGGTAATGATGCTTTGTTAGAAGAAATTCAAGTTTGATAGCTTAAGCAAATTCTGTCAACCTTAAAGGAGTGTTTGGCATTTGCTAATTTGACCTCTAAAAGTCAAAGGATTTTGAGCAATTTGATTTAGTCAGCTTTGATTTCACTTATAATCATTAGGTAAAGAGTTTTTAGAGTTTAGTTTTCAAAATTAAAAAAGTTTTGGCTCATTCTTGTTGAACCAACACCAGGATACTTTCACCTTTTCTTTGTGCTTGTGAAAATTTGATCTAAGCCTTCCAAGGCTTAGATTGTGCTTAATTTGTGTTTAAACACTCTATATGAGTGTGTCAAGTGCAGTTTTTACCTTCAAGGTAACTTGCACATTGGTTTTGTGGCTTTGCCATTTGAACCAGCAGAACTAACAACAGTTAGTACTGCTGCTTTTCTCTTTACCATTTAAGCTAGTCTAAATAGTTTTTAAACCTTTAAATTCAAGTAGGTAGTAGTTTTCATATAGGTTAATATAGATTTAGTCTTGCTTTTCATAGATTAGCTTATTTTCTTAGGTAAAATTCAGCTTAAAAGGTCACACAAAAAAAACTCAAAAAGTCCAAAAACAGTAGGTAGTTTAAGTAGCTTGCTAAATATAGATTTCTAGCTTATAAGTTTTGGTTTTATGAATGATAATAGTAGCTTATAAGTTGTATGCTAAGTGTGCAAAATCTTTGCCTCTGTCTTCGCTTATTGAGCTTTTAAGCTTAGTTTAAATTTGTGCTAATTGTGTTCATTTCGGAGTTTATTAGTTTGTCTTTCAATTTTAGTTAGCTTTAAGTAATTTCTAGTTTAGTAGCTTGTTAGAATTAGATTAAGCATATCATAAGGAGTTTAGAACTTCTTTTGTTTTGTAAATTGAGCTTAAATTGAGCTTTTTGCAAGTGTTAAAGTGAAAGTGAGCTCAAAAGCTCACTTTCTGCAATCAGTTTTTCAAAAGCTATTTTTGAGCTTATTATTGGTTTTCAGCTTGTGTTTTCTTTATTAAAAGTGCTTAAAAATAAGTCCTTAATAAGTTCCAATATTCTGTTTTGTTAAAAAGTCAAAAAATAAAAAATAAGCAAAAAGGAGGTTTGCCTGCCTCGAACCCTAGACCTCTAGCTCAAAGTCCCAACGTGTTAACCAAGTGTGCTACAATAGCTCATCCGTGAGCTATTGTACACATTTCATATTTACCTTTTATTTGGCCCTTAAGGCTATAAGCCACTTCGAGCTGTTTAAGCTTATTTAGGGGCTTATCCGTTTAGCTTTTTGGACTTTTCTTATTTTTCTCTTATAGCTGATAGGATTTATGATTTATCCTGAATTTTTCATAATTTTCTAATCAGTAGATTATTTTAAATCATTTTTCTTAAGTTTTTATTTTCGAAAATTCATAAAAAATAGAAAAAGTTTCAGAAAATTACAAAAAAATAGTTTTTAGTTTTATAAAAATTAGCTTTAGTTTTACATTAAGAAAAATCATTTTCAACTCTTTTAGATTTTTATTTTCATTTTTGAGCTTTAGAATTTAATTTTAAAAATAGGATTTTAATTTTAAAAATAGTTAAAAATAGTTTTCTGAGTTTTTATGTTATTTTAGACTTTTCTAAGTTTAAAAATCATTTTTCTAAAATTTTAGTACTTAATTTGCTATTTTTTAGGATTTAATTAGATTTAATTAGTTTTTAATTCATAATAAATTAAAAAATAATCAAAAAAATGTTTTTCTTTTTCTTAAATTTTTCTTTTGTCCTAATTTAGGTTTAGAAATTTAGTTTGAATTTTTAGGAGTTAAATTTAGTGTACTTGTTTATTTGTCGCGTTTTATTTGTTCCCCGTTAATTGTTTAAGTGTTTAATTGTTTTTAATTGCTTGTTTTTAATTGTGCTTTTAATTAGTAGTTATAGAAAACCCAATCAATCTTCGAACCCATTCAAATCACTATCCAATATCAAGCGAGGTTTCAATTTCTCAAATCATTAGGAAAACGACTTGGGAAATCATACTTTCCGGAAAACATACGTATATTATATATTATATATTTCTTTTAGAGTGAGCTTTTCTTAAGGGAGGCTTTAGGAAAGTTCTTAATTGCTCTTTTGGAATATTATATACTTTTGCGTGTTTAAAATCAACAAATCAAGGATGAACAAGACTAATACAACCCAAATGTTGTTTAACAAATACCCAAATGATACAAATGATAAAACCTTCAACAAATCTTCAAGAGTTTTTATTAAAGATGAAAAGTTTATGGATTTATATATGTGTGTGGGGGGGGGGTTTTTTTTTTTTTTCGTGGACTAGGAGAAACAAGAGGGAAAAAGAAAACTCAAATGCTAAGTGTGTGTGTGATATGAATGAAAAATGAGAAGTAAATGGTATATATGGACAATTGCTTCACTCACTAAAAGTGTGTAGTGTGTGTGTTTCAAGTAATAGAACAAGGAAGGGAGAGGAGACCAGAATTATCTCCCAATCACAATTAAGCAAGGACAAATGCTAGTTGTTAACTTGTCTTATTGTTTTTGAAATTCAACTTGGCCTCGAAGGTTCATAATGGGGTGTTTGTTTAGACGAATAAGACAAGAGGTGGGGGGACCAAATGGTTTTCGATATTTTAATATGCTAGTGCTCCTTGCTTGATTTAATTTCCAAGCCTTCCATGCATATGCTTACATTTTAAATAAAACATTATTCACGCAAGTAACGAAACAAATAATGGTATCTCCAAAAATTATGAAATTTTAAATATTGTCTTAAAATATAAAAACGTGGCTGTTGCCAAAATACTACAATGTTTGGTGTCCTGGTTCACTCTCAGTGGACGAATTCCTTAGATAAATAGCGGAAAACTTTCTGGTTAAACGTAAATAAAAAAAAAAAAAGTTAACGAATCTTTAAAATTCAATTAGCGACCTGTAACGCTAAATAATGAATGGAAATTTACAGGGATTACCAGAATCAACATCAAACTGAGATAGATGTGAACATAAGTTTGACAAATCTATGAACTCTGAATTCAAGATCTTTTGATAACAATCTCTGAAACTCATAGAATAAAGCCTTAAAGACCGTTGACATAGGGAAAGAATCGATGAACACTAAGTTTGACCCAAATCTGAAGACCTCAAGAAAACTTTATTTGTGTAATCACCATTGCTAAAACATAAAGTAAGGCTAGAAAGTGTCAATTACTAAGGTCAATACAGATAGGTCAAAACCAGTCACTTCACATCTTACACCTATTAATGAGCAAAGTCGAAAGCACAATGGGAATGTACTTTCAAGAGGAATGTATAGAATCACAAAAACAGAGACACGGACACGGATTCAAACTAAACATAGACTATTTGTAATTTCAAGGTCGTTAGAAAGTTCTATAGTGTGGTAGCAGACCAATAGTTAAGGACACTAAATCAAAGGATAGAGTCTTAAAGAACAATAATGATAAGAGACCATCTGCACATGTTCGAAAGATGTCAAGTAGTGTTAGTATAGATTTTAATAAGCGTGAAACAATGCATTTGAATGTATGTTAATCAAACGCAGATGATTTTAAGTACCAAGACTGTAAATGCTTTAATGACTGTTCATAATATTGTTTATGTTTCTTGTGGAAAAGATGTGTTTTTTACTTTCTTATGAAAAATGTGTTGCTCATTATGCTTTGTCTAAGAATTCTAGTGTAAAAAGAGCCTTATTCTGTAGTTGCAAAATCTAGATTGAGTGTTGCTAAAACCAACAGCAACAAATAAGGTCTCTAGTGTGTTACCACTAACTCCTGATTCTAGTCAAAGTAGGACACTAAGTAATTACATGAAAAACAAAATTGAAACAAGTAGAAAGTGGCAAAAATGGTTTTTAAAAACACACAATGTTTTAATTGGACACCCAAGAGCAAAACTGTTCAATCACTCTCTAGTGAGATAAAGAGTCGTATTCGTGTTCAGTTCTACATCTAACACACCGGTTACCACTCAGAAATGGGTAGCTAAACTGTCCACTCTTCCATCTGCATTTGTTTCATGTGATGTAGGTGATCCAGCTCATCCTTTGGATTGTTGATAGCGGATTCTCGAAGCATATGACTGGCAATCTTTAACTGCTAAGAAATTTCGTTGAGAAATTCATGGGAACATTTTGCTTCGGGAATGATCATTTCGCTGCAATAACTGGATATGGAGATTATGTTCAAGGCAATCTCACGATATGTCATGTATATTACGTTGAAGGCCTTGGTCACAATGTCGTGTGTTTGTCGGTGTGTGTGTGTAGTCATGATTTGTGTGTGTTGATGTGTGTGAGTGTGTTGGATGTGAGTGTGTGTGTGAGTGCTGTTGTGTGTGTGTGTGAGAAATTATGTGTGTGTGTGTTTGTCTAGAGAATTTGGAGGGTGATGATTTGCTTACCAGTTCTCGTGATTCAAATCTTTACACTATCTCTATTTTTGAGATGGCGGCTTCTTCTCCAGTATGCTTAATGTACAGAGCCACATCAACAAAATCTTGGTTATGGCACCGCATGCTTTCTTATTTGAATTTTGGTACCATTAACCAACTCACGTCAAAAGACCTAGTTGATGGGCTTCTGAAATTTAAGTATAACAAAGATCACCTATGTTCAGCCTGTGAACAATGCAAAAGCAAGAAATCTTCACTTCCACCAAAATTGGTTCCAAGCACATAGTCCAAATTCGAACTACTTCATATGGATTTTTGTGGGCCAATGAGAGTTGCAAGTATCAATGGCAAGAAATATATTTTGGTGATCGTTGATGATTATTCTCGATACACCTGGGTATATTTTCTTCGCACAAAAGATGAGGCTCCAGATATGATCATCGATTTCATTAATCAAGTTCAAAGGAATCTAAAAGCTCAAATTCTGATGATTCGAACTGATAATGGAACCGAATTCAGAAACGAGAAATTATGGGCATTTTATGTAAAGTTAGGTATTGTTCATATAACTTCAATTGCTCGTACACCTCAAAAAAATGGTGTTGTTGAACGGCAAATTTGAACATTAGTCAAGGGTGCTCGAACAATGCTTATCTTTTCCAAAACTCCAGAATTTCTTTGGGCCGAAGCTATTGTTACTGCTTGTTTTACTCAGAATCGCTCTATTGTACACACCGTACAATAAGACTCCTTATGAGCTGATTCGAGGAAGAAAACCCAATATTCAATACTTTTATGTGTTTGGAAAATGAAACCAAAGGCTGACATTGGCATCTTTATTGGTTATTCTAAGTCATCACGAGGATTTTGTATCTATAACCGCTGAACCAAAAAGATAATGGAAACGATCCATGTCAAGTTTGATGAACTCACACCCATGGCTTCTGAATGCAACAATTCAGAACCCAGAATAAACTGCATGAATTTTCAAGATTCATCAAAAGATTCACAATCAGTGCCTTCAAAAACAGACTTGGATAATTTGTTTGGTCCTTTGTATGAAGAATACCATGCGACGAGTTCACTAGAAGTGTCAGATAATTCCGCTGTAAATACTCTTGATAACGAACACACTTATTCATCATCGTAAATTGTCGTTGAAGAAGATGAAGCTCCTCAATTAGTATCCTTGTTAGCAAAACAAGTTTCCACTGAACCAAACTCTCCAGTCTTGAATGAAAATGCTGATGAATTAGTTCAAGAGGACGTTGAAATATTTGTGAATGTGTTCGACAAATGCCCTCAACTCTGTGTTGAGAAGCTGAGTCATCTTCAACATATCAGGATCCATCAAATATGCACAAGTTTTATCAAAAACATCGCTCAAGTGATAAGTAGACTAAGAATCATCCAATTGAACAAGTGATTGGTGATCCCTTCAAACCTGTAATGACAAGGAATCGACTTCAAATTGATGCAGAAGTTTGTATGTACGCATTAACAGTGAGTACAATTGAACCGAAAAATATCAAGGAAGTTATGCTTGATCATAGCTGGATTGAATCCGTGCAAGATGAGCTTAACCAGTTCAAATGCCTTGATGTTCGAGAACTTATCGAATGTCCTATTGGCAGAAACATAATCGTAGTCAAATGGATTTAGAAAAACAAGACTGATGCTGAAAACACGGTTATTCGGAACAAGTCTCGTTTAGTTGCTAAAGTATATGGTCAAGAAGAGGGCATCGATTTTGAGGAGTCTTTTGCACCAATTGCAAGACTTGAAGTTATCAGAATCTTTGTGGCATATGCGGCTCACAAGAACTTTCCTATATATCAGATGGATGTCAAAACGACATTCCTGAACGGTCCACTGAAAGAGGAAGTTTTTGTTCGTCAGCCGGATGGTTTTGTAGATCCAGACTTTCCTAACCACGTATATCGTCTTAAGAAAGCTCTATATGGTCTCAAACAAGCCCCTAGAGCCTGGTATGATAAGCTTTCCTCATTTCTAATCGAACACCATTTCACAAAAGGTATTGTTGATCCGACATTATTTGAAAAAAGCTACGGATGACTTTTATGTAGTTTCAAAACTATGTCGACTGACATCATTTTTGGGTCAACAAACAGTTTTTTCTCATAAGATTTCAAAAAACTAATGAAAGATAATTTTAAAATGTCAATGATCGGGTGAAATGAAGTTCTTTCTCGAACTTCAAGTTTATCAATCTCCATAGGAAAAATTGTATATATGTCCATCACAACTATACTATGGATCTTCTTAAGAAACATAGGATGGAAAAATGTGATACTGTTAGCACACCAATGACTACTGCCAAAATAGATGCAGATTTACAGGGTACCCAAGTTGATCAAACTAAATATCATAGTATGATTAAGGGACCTATGTATCTCACTGTAATTGCATATCAAAGCTAATTTGATATTCAGGATTGCCAAAGCACATCTGGAGCATTCAATTTTGGGAGATAGCTAGTTTAGTTGGTTGTCGAAAAAGCAAGATATGTTACAACAATGTTAACCTGCGAAAGCTGGAGTTACGTTTCCTTATCTGCATGTTGTGCATCAAGTCATATAGATGATGACGGCAACTTACTAGATTATGGATTTCAGTACAACATGATTCCAATGTACTGTGACTTACAAAGTGCAATTGTCATATCTTGCAATCCGGTACAACATTCACGTATAAAACGTATTAACATCCGTTCTTCACTTTTATCCCAGGTGCATGTTGAAAAAGGTACCATTGAAACTTTCGTTGTCGGGGAAATTCCAACTTGTGATCTTTTATCAATAAGGCCTTTCAAAAGAAGGTGGAGTATTTGGGTTGACAGGATTTGTATGCGATGAGAGGACTTCATCTTAGGGAACGTCAGGCAAAGTTATCTTTTTGAATGAAAGATCATACATCAAAACATATTGTAAATATTTTTTTCAAAAACAAAAATACAAAATTGAAAATTTTCAAAAACAAGAAAAAATATTTTTGTCCTCTTACTATTTTGTTTTAAAAAAACTAAAAAACTCAATCAACACCCAGGGAACACCAGTCTTAGACAAAAATGGAAGAGGAATCACAGCGTGGACATCCAACCCCCACTCTTTGCCCAACGATAAGGGCAAAACAACACAGTCTTCACCACCAACGCTAGTACACATACTCATTCCTACAAAAGACACGTACATGTGGTCATTACACGTAGCCATGACCAATTCTTTATTTTACACCAAACAAAAACAAAAATGAAGTCTAAAAGATTATTCTTGCCATGCAAGACTGACAAAACTCACCTTCGTAAAAAGCCCTCCTACATGACATCTACGGAATAATTTTTTCTTAGGAACACTAAGAGTTTTTAGGGCTTGGGTGAGACAAACAAAGGGAAGAGAAATAGTTTTAATCTTTATGGAAAATGAATTAGCATGTAACTGCCTTCTTTATAAGCCTTGTTTATAGGTAAAGAGAACAAGCCTATGAGCTACACTTGGCAAGGGCCCATTGGATCCAACTCATTTATTTATGGCGCATGAACCTCACCTTGGAAATACGCGAGTGCCGCTGACGTCAAGACAAACGTCAGCCATAGTCACAGGGTCAAGTCTAATCACACAGAGCAATGAATGCCTAGATGATGCCGCCTGAATAAAGGCAGCAGTAAAACATCCAGACCAAGGATATGGGAATCATTCCATATCAGAATTTTTTCAGTCTTTCCCAAGCACAACATTAACATCCACCTTTTCCTAATACATGTCAAACACTCTAACCAAGAGATTCATCATCCACTAGTCAGCATTGCAAGGCAGACATGACGTAAGCCTAGAAAGATAAGACTGAGAGTATGAACCCTAGTTGTCAGGCACGAAGTAGAGGGACTCACTTACATAGTCCAACATCATATCACTTGTACATGATCTAATACTAGACTGGGGGGGTTTGATAGCCCATCAATATTAATGTCCCAAGCCTATTAATAACATGCTCGGGTCAAGCTCAATACAAAAGCCCATCATCTAATCACCTCATGGCACCTCACTTACAATCCTCGGCCATACCTGGCCTGGTGACTTACCCCCTACGCATGAGTACTTATGTAGGGACCATTGTCTCCCCAATGTCACTAACGGTTAAGATGCACCATCTGACACCTAAATAGTAGGGTGAACATCGAGCACTAAGTTGAACGAGACAAGGAGAATGGTCACACTTATCCTCCTTGTCTGCTCTCGGATGATTAATGTGTGGCCTCCTCACAACCGTTGATTACTCCCTAAAGGGTTTTACTTTAAACCCTAATGCTTCCCTATAACTAGAAAGCATTCAGAACTTCCCTAAGTAAGTTCATTCACTTGGCATCAAACCGTTACATACAGTGACTCCCACACATTATAAAGATGTTTTTTTCAAGTGTTACTCGAGTTTCATGATCCTTATCATAACCATCGGGTCCTTACCATTCAACACGAAAAACCAAGCAACACAACCATCTCAAATCCTTTCCTAAACAAGTTTTACATACCATACATAAACACTTACTTATATAAAGATACAAAAAAAGAAATATACAAGTAAGCATATGGTTACATTCTACCCATAAAGTACACACAAAAATACCCACAACAAATTCCCATGTAAACAACATTGTGAGTATATTCATGGGTGTATTCGTAACAACAAATTCGCCATAAGTTGTTAGGAATAGTAAAATACCCATACAAATAATAAGATGGGTAAAGTCATGAGTATATATTCACCCTCAAAACACCCACATAAACTTACCCACCATAAAAAAGATGTTTTCGTTTCATGGGTAAATAACGTTTACCCACTAAATTACCCACGTATATACCCACGATAACTCAGGATGTGGGTAACCCGTGGGAAATTTTTGGCGCCAATCATTTACCCACATATTACACATTAAATATATTTTTATGGCTAATGTTTGGGTAAATTTGTGGGGAACTTTAGGGAAAATAAAAATGGCTTTGTAAGTTACCTATCGTGGGTAATTGGTGGGCATTAGGTGGGTAAATGCCCTCAAAATGATAAGTGTGGGTATTTTTCATGGGTATTCGGCCAGATTCTTGTAGTGAAGATTGTTGGGCATATTTTACTTGATCATCCATTAAGCTATGCTTTAACTGCCATTACTAATGTTCCTGTTGTGTATTTACAACAATTCTGGAGGATGGTGAGCAAAGTGCCTGATACTGAAGATACAATCAAGTTCATGCTGGATACTAAGGAATTTACCTACACAATGGATATCATCCGAGTCACTCTTCATTTGCTAATGGAAACTCTTGAAAATCCATTTGTCGTACCAGTCAATATTGAAACTATCAAAGCTTTCATGAACAGGGTTGGCTATCAAGATGTAGCTGATAAAGTTAGCGCCTTCTACACGAAGAATCTAGCTCAACCATGGCAGATTATGATTAAGGTGTTCAACCGCTTCTTAACTACAAGAACATTTAGACACGATCAGACAAAGATCAACATTCTTCAATTGTTTCATGATGTGATCAACCGAGCACATGTTGATTATGCTGCTCTTCTATGGTGGGATTTCATGAACAATGTGTTTCAGAAGAAGGAAGCCATCCAGTATCCTTGATTCATCAAGCTCGTAATTGCTGATTTGATAAAGAAATTCTCAAACATTCCTCAAAGGATTGATGAGGATTATTATTCTATCAAGGATGATATTCCATTGGTTAGTGTGTATACTACTGGGAATGTGCTTGTACAAGGGATGTTGATTCCAGATGCGTTTCTGACTGAAGAGATCCGTGTCACTGATGACTTCAAGGAGTATGAGACGGTGTTTATGAATGTAGATGTTCCAATGAATCAACTACAACCAGTTGTTTCTATCCAAGGAACGCATAGGTCTACACCTAGAGCCAATAGGACACCTACCTTTACTGCTAGTCCTTAGGGGAAGAAGAGGAAGCAAATTGTTGGAGAATCGAGCTCACCAAGAAAATCACACAAAATAACCATCAGAAAGAAGACAAAGTACAACTCCAATTCCACTTCTAGGTGATGATCGAGAGAGAGATGAAGTAGCCGAAGCAACTATTCTAAGTCTCACATTACACAAAACTACTTTAGCTGCTGAAGCTCAAGAAAATATTGCTAAAGTACAAGAGAAACTAGATGAGGAGAAGATTCAAAAGATGGTTAAAGGTGACGAAGATGAAGAATCATATGAGAGTGAGTTTGCTGATTCAGTACTTAATGATGATGTTGATGATTCCGGTACTAGGATAGAGCCCGAGAGTTATAAGAAACATCCAGAAAATGTCATAGAAGATGATGAAGAGATTGAGAAAGAGAAGAAAGACGGAGAGATTGAGAAAGAGAAGAAAGATGAAGAGATTGAGAAGGACAAGAATATTGATGATGTTGAAAAGACGGATGAGGTTGTTAAGGAAAAAGATGTTGATGTTGCAACAGGTAGTATGGAGTTTAGGAAAGAGATATGCAGACACTAATTCCCTCACCAACTAGATCCCTTAGGAAAGTTTCATCTTCTGATAAAGCAGTTTTTGAGGAATTGACAGCCACTATATCACTAACAACTGCTACTACATCCAAAGATTCGTCTACAACTAAACACAAGAAAAAAATTATTTCATACAAGACGAAGATTCTTCCAGGAAGTATTGTTGGCATGTTCAGACGACGTGGTCAATTTTTTTCTCATATCAAAAACAAATTCATTACTCTTGATTTCTTTAAGGGAAAGATTTGAGAAATTCTTGAACATTGCAACAAGGTTGTGCCTGAATGACATTTGCAAACACAAATGAGATGATCAAAGAAGAGATGCCAAGACTGGTACATCTTGCAGTAAACAAGGACAGAGAAGTATCTCCTATAAATGCACAAGAATTGATCGTCAAATAATTTGCCACTCATGGACCCAAGATGATTGAAGAACTATTTCGAAAGCACATGCAAAATACAACTCTTAATCTTTATCCCACAACAAGCTCGTTAACTGCTAAAAAATCATCTGTTGATCTTCAATATCAATTGTATCTGAATATGAAGTCAAAACCTCAAGATCAAGTAGCTGATACAAAAATATGGGAAATTTTGAAAGCAAAGTTTGAAAAACAATAACTTTTCGCATATTACGATGAACATCATACATATGTTGATCCTTCTAAAGGGAGAGAAACATGGCGAAAAGATATTTTAGAAGACAAAATCAAATGAGAAAAAGAAATCTTTTGTGAATGGAAGACCAATTCTATCGACGATGAAGCGTCTGTAATAATCAACCCTTAGGGGGAGATTGTGAGGTTCAAGAAAAGTGTTTATTATTATATGAATTGGTCTTTGTATAGTTTGTTTAGTTTTATAGTTTTATTAGTAACTCTGATGTAATAAAGTCTATCTTGGTCAAATTTAAGTAAAGTTAACCAAGGTTTGACTAAAGTTAGGAAAATAGAATAGGAACAACAATAAGTATAAATACCCATCTAAGAGGGGTATTTATACATGTCTTTATATTTTGTAATTCACTTCTCTCTCCTATTTCTATTTTCCCTTTGAAATAAAAATTTATAAAATGATGAAGAATACTCTCTAGCTCCTCCCCTTTATTCTACAATCTTTCGTATGATTACTACTATGCAAACATGACATATAACACACGCCCTTAGACTCGACCCACTTTTCAATTGTAGGAAAAAGACCAAGTAACTTCATCACCTTATTTCTTCTATAACTTGACCCTTTCAATTTACTCTTTATGATGGTCTAGTCTTTAATGATAGATTTGTACATGCCAAATATTAAGAAATCTTTTCATTACTGATAATTGTTGATATGTATCTTTCCTCTTAAGTAATATATCTACGCAATTCATTTTACCAACTTTATTTTTCCTTTCATAGACGGCGAAACAGAATAGGAAACTATAAAAGCGAAAAAGTATTTGAGAGAAGAAACAGAGATGGTGTTGACAGTACGATGATGAACTTACCTGTAGCATATGGCCGGGGGAGATCGTTATCAGCGTGCGTAGGAATGTCTGCATTCAGTGACAAACCTACACATACGAAATGAATACAATATGTAACAACATACCAACATAAATAGGCACTTGAATGAGAAGACAAAACTGGTACCTTGAATAACAGCACGAAAACTATTTTGCATACCCTCGCGCCTCACAGTTGGTCAAAAACAGTTAGTGAAAATGTATCAAACCTACCATATTCTGTGAGAAACCACAATCAAAAAGGAAAATAAAGCTTACACAGATTGTCATCATCGAGATCGGTAGAACTACGAGGCATTTCATCTGTCCTTACACTTCCATTATCTGCAACCGCCAATGCATGTTTGTCTTTAGCAGGTGACGTTACATGTTTAGCGTATAGAGCGAGGCATTCATTATTCAAAGTCGGCGCAAAATGCTAGCGGGTGCAAGGTTTTTGTCGAGTTCATATGTACACCGCCTTTGAGGAATACGCGGTAGGTCTGATATATGTACTATTGTACCATCCAACTTTGTTTTGCCTGTCATAGACGACGAAACAGATATGGAAGCCCCCGTACTTGGGCCATGACTTGCGATGTCAGCAGAAACATATGGAATAGGTACACTACAAACTCTAGGAACAGCTTTACCACATGATCATGCTCTGGATTTGTTACCATCGCAGAAGGTGTTTAAATGTTGTCAAGAGCAAACAAAACGTCTCCTTTGTTAACTGGTAGTTGGTCAGACCCATTAGGACATATCTCTTTCTGTTTATTACTTTGAGCAATTCGTACAGCTGCATAAAAATAGATGTCATCAATAAAAACATGTGTGCCTAATAAGAGCATCTATGTATATGGACACAACTAAAAGCTAAAGCAGCAATACAAAGACATACATGAAGTATTAGAATGGGCAGCTGCAACCGAAAAAAACAAAGTTAGTAGACGTGCATATAAAGCAAAATTAAAACGACAAAATGGACGCAAACTTACACGCTGATGCATTGATACCATCGGCGTTTATCATTGAACTCAGACTCATCAGAACCATTTCTGACACATAGATTCAAGAGCCACAACAACCTCCTTCTAGAAAACTATGGAACAACAAAAAAAGAAAAAAAAGCAATCTATAAATAGGCAACGATAGAGATACAGGCGTGCGAAATTGGGCTACCACACTTATCCCGTTGACAATAAGAAATGGGCCTTAGGAGAAACGACGTCGTATTAAACCAAAATAAGAAAAAAAGTTGCAAAGGTACTCAGTTTAAGCTTAATGCCATCTTTTTATTTATTGTCATGAGAAAGGAAGTAAAGTTGACTTGTTTTGGAGAAGCATCAACAGCAAAACCTTTGATAAGATGCTTGTAACTGTAAAGCTTTTTGTAGTTTCCATCGTCAAACAATGCTTCGAGAAGCGTATCGTGTCTTTGTTCAAGGTGACTTGAGTATGATGTAACCAAATCACTAAGGATCAAACAATAGAACACATTATTCACAGCGTAAAAGAAACTTTAATTGATAGCTAGAGATTTTGCCAAACGTAAAAGTTATTTGACAAATATGGCAAATATATGATAACATATAATCCTATGAGGACTCATTTCTATAGCAACATAAGCTTAAGCTCTAATACGCTTGTGCGCCAAACACGCTCATAAGCTTTGTAAAAGGATTACAATACGTAAAAGAGATAAAAACTTGTTTACTGGTCTTGTGACATCAAGCTTCTCATCAGATTCCACATTCCACAATAGTAGCTTCAAACCCATCAATACCGACTGTATAACTTACCACTGGCTCTCCTTCAATGGTTACTATATAAACCTCTGATTTCGCAATGACCAAAACACCAAGTAATATCATAACCTTAAAAACAGACTCAATTGTCCTCATCACCATCTTTACTGATCAACTTCCCCAAATAATCACTACTAATCAAACCAACAACTGTAAAAAAAGACCAAAAATAATAATATATCAGCTAACAACATAGTCATAACTATTAACTATACAAACATAAATCAAAGTGGTTTACTATTTCATTTTTCATAATATAAATCACTTTCCCCTTCAAATAAAATCAAACCATTTAGGCGCCGAAAACTCGTAATCAATATCAATAACCACATCTCCTGAATCATCTATTGTTAACGATGAAATCCCTTTTCTTAATATGGAATCTATTGAGAATTTCGAGAGATTAAATTTTGGGTATTTTAGGGTTAGGGTATGTGATTGTGATGATGATGAATGAATTAATTAGGTGAAAGTAAACTAAAGAATACGTGATACCCGATCAACATAAAGGCACGTATTAGTTAGGATGTCTGGATTTGGACGATGGTTTGCATACCTGTGATTATGATGATTCGCATTCTTTCGGAGGGATGGGTTTGTGTAACCATGGCTGTTGGAATGCATACAGTCGACATCAACGCCACGCTATTAATGAGCACCTCCCCACTCATTATGGATCGCTGCACATTTAATTTAAGGGCTGAATCTTTAGATATAAAAGATTTCAAAGTTCAAAATAAAAGAATTTTGAAAAGACAGAGGAAACAGACTACGGCCAAAGAACAGCTTTGAAAAGAACCCGAGGCTGGCGACGTATTATATACATAACATGCGTGATATGTCCCATCAAATTCTCACGTTATGCTCACATTAAAAAACCCCCTGAAGCCTAAGAAATACGTCTCATCTAAAGACTTTTCAGAGCACCTCATTACTTTGGCAAGATTCCATCACCATACTTTCCTGTCAATATACTAATGGGTTAAAGGGACTTGATAGTGCATGAGAGTTTCAGCCTAAGCGGCCCGGGATCTTATCCCGTTGGTCGTTTCCTCCAGTAAGTCGTGTCGCTTACTCTTTGACAATGGGGTTAGTGCTCATACGAACAATTACGATAAGTACATCCAGTCATCCACGGAGCAATGCTATACATTGAACTGAAAGGTTGAAACGACACAAATTAACTTTGCTCTCATCCCTCTAGTTGTCCAACACACGTGGACCATCCTTCCACCTTTAGATCTCATTCATGGTTTGCACACAAACCTAAACTGCCTATCTTTTAAATAGAGCTTTAAAAGTGTTCATCTTAACCAATCTTTAGAGAAATAACATCATTTGTATGGAAGAAAAACTTTTCATAGAACGATTGTTTCGCATGAGAGTGAGTTTTTCTTTTAGTAAAATAACCTTGAGCCCCGAAGATACACTGATTTGCTAAAGGGATACATTATCAGTTTTTAGGTGACAAGTAGCCCTAATAGCCATCCTGGTTTATCAGTAACTCTTAGTCAATTTATTTCAAAGTAGACTAAAAAGGACTTTTGTCATGGAAATTCAGTTTGCAAAGGCATTGTGTTATTTTGAAAATCAATAGATAATGACGTTTAAAATTCTGTAGCAAAAATGTTTATAAAATCTGCACACATCATTACTATTATTTTTGGAAAATCATCTCGAATGAGATTAAGTGCCTCAGGAAAACCACACGTAGTACAAGTACTAGTATAGTAATTCACTTCACTACTGGGGTTAATTCAAAGATCGACCATGAGTATTATAAATATACCCTTGTGCACTATGGTGAAATTTACCAGAAATATATCTAAATATAACACATTTAATGAGAAACATAATCACATATAACAGATAGAACTTGTATTCATTCTCATAGAAACATATTCAATTTCATATCAAAAGAACTTAATAAGCACGGGATTAAGAAAGTCAAACTTGGTCAACGGTCAAAGTCAATGGTCAATGGTCAACAGTCAACGACACAATCAAAGTCAACGGTCAAAATCCATAAACATGTTCAAACTATGTCAACGATCTAATCATCTAAGTTCAAGGTTTTGAGATTAAGTTTACGTGATATATTAAAATTGTATAAAATATACATAATTAATTATATCTATTTTAATACTCAATTAAATAATTCCGCTCTTTTTCGTGATTTTTTGAAAATGTTAATACTTTTTGAAAAAGTTATTAAGTTTTAAACACATTAAAATTGGTGAACTTTTTGAATTATTTAAAACCTTTCCATTTTGATATTTGAAATTTTAAATGTTTTAGTGTTTTATTTATATTTAAAATTTTGAATCGTTTTGGTCAAACGCGAGACGAGCGTCAAACAAAAGTCAAACTTAGTCTTGGTCCAATGTGCCTTTAAACCGGGTTAAATAATATTAATCGATGGGCTTGAACATTAGGCAAAATGATATTGGGCTTGAAACGGGCTAAACTCTTATTGGGCTTTAATTAGGCCAAGACAATTTTGGGCTTCAAATAATGGGCTTTTGGTGGGCTTGAAATCGGACCAATTATGGTATTGGGCCGGGTCTTTACCCACATGTTAGCCCACTCCATAGCCCACTTAGGGCACTTAAACTCTTGTATTTAAACACCCTTTCTAGCCATGGGAAGAGTTGGTTGTTCATTTGGTTATACACATACTAAAGGTGTTTTTCTCTCACTAGAATCTTTACTTTCTCTCTCTTGAAATTGGCCAACCCATCATCTCTTGATTGTGTTATGATATCCAATATACTACAATTGGTATCAGAGCTCATGGGATGATTAGCTAGATTGTGTGTGCGTTTTCTTGGTTAGTTTAGATCAAAAGTTTGGTTTTAGAAGGTTTATGGTCTTATTCTTGACACTCTTTGATTCTCACGTTTGTGGTGTTAAAGTTAGTGTTTTTATTGTTGTTATAGCCTTCTAGGATCAAGTTGTGCAAAAGAAACCAAGCAAAAACGTTCAAAAGGGTGATTTTTAGGTGAAAAAGTTCGTATTTTTCTTGACTGCGTTTTGTCTCACTGGCATATTCTTGGTTGCGTTTTGTCAGAAAAAGTACACTGCGTTTTGTCGTTTAGGTAAAGGACAACAGTACTGCGTTTTGTCTTATTAGGAGCTGCGTTTTGCTTCCTGCGTTTTGGTTCTGCGTTTTGGTTCTGCGTTTTGCTTCCTGCGTTTTGGTGCTGCGTTTTGCCTAGTTGAAGACCTATCTTGCGTTTTGTATAGGAGAGACTCTGTCCATTTCATTTCTTGGTTGCGTTTTGTCTCAAGAATTGACTGCGTTTTGTCTCTTGCGTTTTGTCTCTTGCGTTTTGTCTCTTGCGTTTTGTCTCTTGCGTTTTGTCTCTTGCGTTTTGTCTCCTGCGTTTTGTCTCTGCGTTTTGTCTATTGAGATTTGTCTAAGCTTCTTCACTGAGATTTGTCTAAGCTTCTTCACTGAGATTTGTCTAAGCTTCTTCACTGAGATTTGTCTAAGCTTCTTCACTGAGATTTGTCTAAGCTTCTTCACTGAGATTTGTCTAAGCTTCTTCACTGAGATTTGTCTAAGCTTCTTTCACTGAGATTTGTCTACGATTCTTCACTGAGTTTTGCCTAAGTCATATTATCTTCATTATGTAAACTCATTTCAACCAAACCAAATCATAATTAAACAACATATCACCTAATCTAACAAACAATCATCACTTTTAACATACAATCACTAATCATTGTACCGATCCAACGATTATCATAACACAATCAATCAATCATGTCTAAAGCATCCGATGACATTCAAGAGAGAGAATTGCATCAGTTGCAACTAATGCAAGAAAATGCAAAGGAAAGTTGCATGACATCTTTTCAGCTACTTCATTCATTTCTTCAGGTTCTTTCATACGATGAATCAAAATCCATGAGAGTATCCGAACGTGCAATCATGACACTCTTTGGTCAAGATAATGAGACTTTCACAAGTACGATGTCCCTTAACTTGGATCAATTACAAAGGCAGCTTGACAAAGATGAATTCCAAGAAGATAAATCCATGGCTGCATTTTGGGTGCTCAACAATCTGTTTCATAAGTTCATCGATTGGCAGCACTTCTTGGATTATGACAGAGAAGCTTTTTGCTGAATACACTAGAATCCAAGTTAAACAATTTAGAGAAACATTACTCCTACACATGGCTAATGTTAAGAAGTATGTTGCTGAAAGAACACATCATAAAAGACAGTATGATAGAAGGATGAAGGAAAGACAGATGCAGTCAAGAGAGAGTAAGGTTGTTTTGAGTAAAGCATTGGATGCTAGTTTAGTTGTTACAGAATGCAGTGGGACAAAGTCAGATGAGCATATTACAAGCAGCAGTTCAGGGACTTATATCACACATGTTGTGGATGCAGATATCAGACCAGTAAATGACCAAGTGACATCTGCTGAGGTACATTTGACTACTCAACATAATGTCCTTGCTAATGTACAACAGCATACTAATCAATTTGAACCAAGTTATGACACATATCTGTTGGAAAATGTTGATAGCAATACCACTCCTGATTCAACAAATATGTGTCATAGGGGAAGAGAGATTGACCAGGATGCTGAACATGATCAAGTAAAAAGTCCTTTGCTTAAGGCTGAGTTTCTCAAAACGAATGACATGGTTGAAAAAGAAGTTTATAATGAACTTTCAAATAGATTTTTACAACTTGAAAAACATTGTATTTCACTTGAAATATCAATGCAACAAAAGGAAGAAAGTTTTCAAAGTAACAAACCATGTAAGAATCAGGAGTCTCCTGAGTTTCGTGAATTTTTTGAGATCAATGATTTGAAAGCTCAGCTACAGGCCAAAACCACACTAATTTGCAACTTGAAGAATCAAATTAAAAGTGTGAAGGAAGCAAGTAATGAAGCCAAGGTTAAACATGAAATTGATGTTTTGGAAACAATAAACATTGAACTAGAAAGTAGTGTGGCTAAATTACTTGCAGAGAATGAGAAGTTAAATAAGGAAAATGAGCATTTAAAACAGACTTACAAAGAACTTTATGATTCTATCAAAAAGACACGAATTCAGACGAAAGATCATAATGACTCACTGATTGCTCAAGTAAATAGTAAGACTGTTGAAAATGCTGATTTAAAAGCTCAGATTCAGGAAAAGGTTTTTGCGAATGTAGCATTGAAAAACGAATTAAGAAAGTTAAAAGGAAATAGCGTGGATACTAAGTTTGCAAAACCATCAATCTTGGGGAAACCGGTTTTACAACCACCCAGAAACCAATCAGTTGTTAGACAACCGAATGCGTTTAAATCTGAACGACCTAACTTTTCAAAACCACGGTTTGCCTCCCAAGTTGATGTGAATAACGTTTTGTCAAAACCAGTCACTCCTCATTATTTGCCTAAAGTTCGAGAATATGTGCTTGCAAAACCTCATCACGTGATTGCACCTGGCTCATCTAGGAATAGTCAAGAAGAACCGTATGGTTCAAATGATATGGCTCATAATCACTATCTAGAGGAAGCTAGGAAAAAGACACAAGAAAGAAATAGGAATTCAAAACCTAGTGTGATGCATACTACTAGTCTACAAAACACTACTAATGGTAGCAAACCAAATCCTAGGAGCAACAATCAAATATCTAGGAGTTTGCCTATATCTAAGAGTAGTTGTGGAATGTCAAATGGTGTGTCGCTAGTAGATCACTCTAGGAATTCTAGTTCTTTTTCTGACTCCAAACACTTTGTTTGCTCAACGTGTCATAAATGTGTCTTTAATGCAAATCATGATAATTGTATAACAAAATTCCTAAAAGAGGTGAATTCTCGTGCTAAGGTTCAATCCCTTAAGACTAGAAACAACAACAAACCCGTAGAACCAAAGAGTCATACTCAGAAACCTGGTAGGCAGATTGCTATAGGACAAAGGTTTTTTCTCAACAAGTCTTCCGCTGTGCATGAGAAACCAAACACTCCTAGATCTTGTCTTAGGTGGATACCGACGGGTAGAATTTTCAAGCTTGTTGGTCTTAGATGGATACCTACTGGAAAGATGTTCATCGATAGCACAAATAAGGTTGACAGTGAACCCCCAAATGGTTCAAATGAAGATATCACTAACCCATATGAATACGATCAAACTCTTAATGTCAGTGCAGATAATCTTAACCTAAGTGCATGTAAATCTTTCAATCCTAATAAGGAAAGACTCAAAGTTTGGTTGCCAAAAAGATGGATATCTCATAAGCCAGTGCTTCAAGGAATTCAAACCTGATGAACATGAAAAATGATGTATGTTCACATCAGTTCAGGCCTCACTCTTCAATGATAAATGGCGTCTGCAGACAACACTTCAGGCCCCGCTGCTCAAAGAAAAGAAAGGTGTACGCTTCAGTGCGCTTTATCTTCGGAAGAAGAGAAATCTTCTTGTGTTTGACCATTCTTATCAACATGATTCATGCTTTTTCTATGCTCGTTCTGTTATCAAGTGGATCAACGTACCTTAGATTGTATTGTTATTCACTTGTTCAATCAAAAATGGCAACCTCATATGCAATTTTTGAGGGGGAGAAGTGTGAATTAACTACATGTTGATTGATGTTTGAAAAATGGTCATACGGCTCCTGCACACATCAGTTCAGGACCCGGTCCTCAACTTTTGACTCCTAGAACAATCAGTTTAGGACTCGTACCACAACCTCCTTATATAACACCTAATGTTCCACCAACAAAGAATGATTGGGATTCATTATTTTTCCCTATGTTTGATGAGTACTTCAATCCTTTACCAAGTGTTGTTCAACATGTTCTTGTAGATGTTGTTCAAGAACCTGTTGTTTCAACCGGTACACCTTCATCAACGAGAATTGATCAAGATACACCTTCTACAAGTACCTCACAAACCACTCAAGAAGAACAATCTCATGTTATTCCTACTAGTGTTGAAGAAGATGATCATGGTATTGTTTTGCACACATGGATAATGATCTGTAATTTGGTCTTCCAATTCCAGAACCTAGTTCTGAAGAATCCTCTTCCCGAATTGTTATCCCAACCTACGTGCATTCAGTAAATCAACCACAAGAGCACATCGAAAAATAGACCAAGGATCATCCGCTTGACAAGATTATTGGTGATCCTTCCAGACCGGTATCCACAAGACTCCTACTATAAACCAAAGCCCTGTTCTGCTACTATGATGCTCTCCTCTCTTCAAGTGAACACAAAAGTTATAAAGATGCATTAACCAAATCCTGTTGGATTGATGCCATGAAGAGCTCCATGAGTTTGAACATTTAGAGATTTGGAAGCTAGTACCTCATCCAGATCAAGTGATGATTTTTACCTTGAAGTGGATTTATAAGGTGAAATTAGATGAACTAGGAGGTGTTCTGAAAAACAAGGCAAATCAAGGAGCAAAAGGAAAATGGAGTGGTTGAGCTTTACTTCGTCGGTACGCTCTCAAGTGGATTTATAAGGTGAAACTTGACGAGTATGGTGACATGTTGAAAAACAAGGCACGTCTTGTAGCGAAAGGATATCGTCAAGAAGAAGGTATTGATTTTGAAGAATCCTTCACCCCGGTCGCCAGACTTGAAGCTATCAGAACATTTTTTGCCAATGCTGCCAGCAAAAACATGACAGTTTATCATGATGGACGTGAAAACTACATTCTTAAATGGCGAGGTTAAAGAAGTAGTCTATGTTGGACAACCTGAAGGCTTCGTTGACCCTGATCGTCCACATTATGTCTACCGTCTGAAGAAAGCTCTTTACGGGTTAAAGCAGGTACCTCGGGCGTGGTATGACACTTTGTCGAAGTTCTTCTTTTTTTTTTTTCCCCCCCCTTATTTTATGTTTTTTTTTTTTTTTTTTTTTTTTTTTTTTTTTTTTTTTTGTTTTTATGGCCAAGGATTCTCCAAGGGTTGTGGTCCGTTCCAACTAGTTCTTCGGAAAACAGGCAAACACACTCTTCATGTTCAAATATATGTTGATGATATAATATTTGCCTCGACCGATCCCACAGACTGTGACCGTTTTTCTACTGAAATGAGCTCTAAATTTCAAATGTCGATGATGGGTCAAATATCCTTTTTCTTAGGCTTACAAATTTCTCAGAATCCTAGAGGCATTTTCATAAATCAATCTAAATATGCTAATGAAATTTTAAAGAAATTTGATCTGCATAAAAGTGACCCTGTTGACACTCTCATGGTGGAGCGAACAAAACTAGATGAGGAGCTCCCAGGGATCCCTGTTGACCAGACCCAATATCACAGTATGATTGGATCCCTGATGTATCTCACATCCACTAGACCTGACCTAGTTTTTGCTGTGTGCATGTGTGCTAGATATCAATCTAAGCCCACTAAAAGGCACATTGAAGCAGTTAAACGGGTCTTTTGGTATCTCCAAGGAACCATAAATATGGGTCTTTGGTATCCAAAAGACACCGCCATGGCACTAATAGCATACGCAGACGCAGATCATGCAGGTTGTCAAGACACTCGAAGAAGTACATCTGGCAGTGCTCAGTTCCTAGGTGAAAAGTTAGTAAGCTGGTCATTGACTCGCCGATGCTTACACCTTATAACTTATGTATATATGATACGAATAAACTCAAGGATGAGAATCCGCGAGACCAAGTAAACCGGAAGCAGTATAGAGTGTTCCCGGGTCGTTAAGTCCCAACGAGGCTAGAGATGGAATATCGAGTCACTAATGATGATTGGAGTTTGAATATAACAAGGATGAGGTTATGATTTGGAACTAACACTGATAAGCAAATGTATATAAAAATAAACAAAGATCATAAGCTAGAACAAGAATAAAAACTAGGAATACTTAAAACTTTTACACTAAAGCACAAATAAACTCAAATAAACTTTAAGACAAATCAAATAGGCTAAACTAACTCTAAATAAGCAATTACAAAAAAAAGCAATTAAGCTAAATTAAACAAGATAAACACAACAGTACTAACAACAGTACTAACAGTTTTAACTACCAGTATTAACTTGAAGTTAGTACTGCTAGGCTAAAGTTAGTACTGTTAGCTTAAGATTAGTACTGCTAGGCTAACAAGACTTAAAGAAATAATAAATAAGGAAACAAGCTAAAACAGAAGTTTACCTAACCTTAATAAGCACTTAGTAATTGGAATAAGCAACTAGAATAAACTAAAATGATAAATAAGTTACAAAACTAAAACTGATAAACTCTTAAAATACTTTGAAAAAGGAAAATAAGCTTAAATAAGCATTACCACTTAAAGATAAGTAGAGTGGAAATGGTTTAATATACTCTAAAAAGCTAAGGAAATCTGAAATAAACATAGATAAGAAGCTGATAAGCTAAGTTGAACAACAGTACTAAACAGTTAAGACTAACAGTATTAACTTGGAGTTAGTACTGGTAGCGTTAAGTTAGTGTTGTTCCAAAAAGTAAACTACCAGTACTAACTTAGAGTTAGTACTGCTAGTGTGGAGTTAGTACTGTTCCTAAAATGAACTAGATAAGTACTAACTTAAAGTTAGTACTGCTTGTTCAAAACAGCCTTTAACTTGTTCCAAAAATCATTTTTACTAAAAACAGTTTATCAAACAACAACAGTAAACAACCACTTATAAGCAATTTTAAGTCCATAACATGTACTTAAATAAGCGATGAATTTGTTCTAGCTGTATAAATTTAAACTAACAGTGCTAACAAATGAACTAACAGTTCTGAGTAAAGTGAGAAAAAGAGAGACTTACAACACCCTTGCTCAAAACAGGGTTAAATCAACAATCTACAAGCTCTAGCTTGTATAAAACAAGCTAGTGAGAGTCCATAAGCCCATCCAGAACTGGCTTATCATCCATACATAGCTGAGGTCGTATTGGAGTGATTTTATGATTTTCTTGTAATACTTATCTTTTTATGATTTACTTGTATTAATGTAAACTTAGAAACAAGCTGTTACTGATTGCTTTTGGAACACCAAAAACAATATAAGTAGAACCTTAAATCACTTGAAATTGTGAATTGATTTAAAACCACAAATTGCATTTAAAACTTGAAGTTTTACAAAGCTGAAAGTATAAAGCTGTTAAATGAATGAAAAATTAAAGCTAAGGATTTAAGATTAACTAGTTGCTCAAAGGCTTACAAAAGCTCTATTTATAGCCGAAGTCTTGGACTTGCAGCTTGTGCTTCTTTGGAGAGCAAAAACGAAGTGTGCTTGTTGTGTGAGGTGAATCCAAAGCAAATCCCAGCCTTTGATTTCATTTGTGCTTCTTTGGAGTCAATCTTAGCCATTGAAGACACTTGGGAAAGGTGAGGGATTGCCAACATGGCTTTTATACAACTGGGGGGGTTGGTAGTAGGGTGGATGAAATGATTTTGGCTAGGGAGAGAAGTGGTTTTGCAGAGGAGAAGGTATGGGGCGCCTTACCAGTTGTAACAGGGTTTTGGGGCGGGAAAGAAGACTTTTTGGGGGAGTTAGCAGCTTGGTCCCCTGAAGATGTATAACTTAAATGCAATATCTACTTGGTTGGCAACTTTGACCCTTGTCTTTTTAATCTTTTGTAATACAACTTTAGGCTTGGCAGTTTTAGCCCCTCAAGTTGTATTTTCTTTAAGCGGATGACTATAGACTTTGACTCGACTTGGTCCTTTCCTTCCCGTGCTTGGATTTGTTTGTGTTTGGCTTTCTTTTTGTTCCTTTTCTTGAATATCCGTTTCCTGCACAATACAAATGCAAAACAAACATATATTTGGCAGTTTTTTGTCTGTTTTTGGTTATTTAAGCTCATTTTTGAAGGTAAAAGATATGTGTAATTAAGCACATATCAAATCCCCCAAACTAAGGTATTGTGTGTCCTCACGCAATGTTATGAAGTAAACATGTAAGCCCCGTTTTCACCATTTTCTGAATTTACACTAACTACAACTAATATTTTTGGATTTTCTTTTTTTTTTTTTTTTTTTTTTTTAACAAGTTTGACTTTCTTTATTTGGTAACACTGGGATCATAGAATGAGAAGCGCCCGTAGAGTGATCTACGGATGTCCTGACGGATAAATTCATCGTCCTCGATTTTTCACAAGTTCCAAGCTAAGCAATTAAACAAGATCATTGTCGATATAAGTTTAGATGTTAAGCCCTCATACTTATGACTTGTGAACTTTCAACTCCCAACATGGATATACGATTGAATGTGTGTACTCATTTTAATTTAACCATAGACCAACTTATTTTCATAGTCATAATTCAAGATGAATCATGACTCAAAGCAACAACTTATTAAGACTTCGTAACTTGATTTCGAGATTTAAACTTTAGAACTTTTTGCAACATATTCAACATCATAATCATAAGTTCTTAAAGCTTAGGAATGCGTTGCTTAGTTTGAACCCCTACCTCGTGGTTAACGGAGCAGGATATCACAACCAACGACCGGTGTTCTTAGTTTGAAAACCCACCCCGTTGCTAGCGTAGTGGGAAATCACATCAACACCTTATTCCTAATATGGCTAAGGATTGGTGTCTTAGTTTGAACCCTCACCTAGACCTTTCTTCCAAGTGAGATATCACGACACACCAAATCCCTAGAAGCAAAGACGTCTTAGTTTGAACCCCCACCTCGTTGCTAGCGGAGTGGGATATCACGACACATCTTTTACTTGCTCCATAATATCAACTGCATGCTTCATTGGCAAAATTTCAATATTCATGCATTTTTGCATTCATATTTCATTCATGCTTCTTTGGCATTTATCTTTTTAATCACTACAAAATCTCGCTTTGAAAACTCAAGTTACAAATTTGAAGCTTTTTCTGAAAACATCGATTGACTTAGTTGAATTAAATTGAGTACGTATGATTAGGTGGATTAGAAATTCACGGGAGAGAAAACCACAAGTTACTCGTATAAGTTTTTAGAAGAATCTTGCTTAGCACATAAACTTATATTTAACTCTATCATTTCTCGTTCTTCACATTATTAAAATTCAAAGCTATAGAATTCGTGAAAGCTTGGCCTAAAGGAACTAGCTAGGGCTCAACACGCCCGATCGAGTCAAAAATTATTCTTATTCTACCCAAAAGAAAAGCAAAACTGCGACAAAACACTTATAATATTTTTGAAAATTTTTTAATTTTTTCATTTTTTTGGTATTTTAGTGGTAAAAACGGGTTTACGTGGTAACAATGCTGCAGGCAACAATCAAATCGAAGATACCCCCCCAAACTAGAACTAAACATCGTCCTCGATGTTTTGAAGGGTATTACATTAATCCTAAGGCCATTTATGAGGTATGCCAAAAGATAAAACGTTAGTCGATAAGATTAGGATATCGGATTCCCAAATGAAGCTGAGGATGTGAAACTCTTGATGAATGACAAAACTGAGAGTCTTCACAATCCGGGCAATCCTGGACAATAAACAATAACAACAACATGGAAACACGGGTAATGGAAAAGACAAGCTATCTTACACAACAACAACACTTATTACAACTACGGATAAGCATGGGGTGCCTCCCACGAAGCGCTTGTTTAGGGTCGCGATGCTTGACCCATCACAAGGATTTATTGATCCTTGGGGAAAGTTTGGAGATCTGGAACTACCAAGTGTGGTACGTTCCCTCCAAAGTAATGCTTGACGCGATGACCATTCACTTTGAAATTTGGCCCGTTGGCTTGAGAAAGCTCAACAGTGCCGTACGGAAATACTCTAGTGATGGTGAAAGGGCCATTCCAACGGGATTTTAGTTTGCCCGAGAAAATCTTTAATCTGGAATTAAAGAGGAGGACTCGATCACCGATGTTGAAAACACGGTTTTTGATCTTAGAATCATGGAGCCTCTTTGTTTTGGCCTTATAGATCAAAGAGTTCTCATAGGCATGATCACGAAGTTCATTAAGTTCATTGAGTTGAACTTTCCGGTGATCACCCGTAATTACAGGATCGAAGTTTGCTTGCTTTAAGGCCCAGTAGGCTTTGTGCTCAAGCTCGATCGGAAGATGGCATGCCTTTCCATACACAAGCTTGTAAGGAGTACACCCGATGGGTGTTTTGTAAGCTGTGCGGAAGGCCCATAGTGCATCATCTAGTTTGTCCGACCAGGAGGCACGGTTTTCACCTATGGTCCTTTCAAGGATTCTTTTCAAGCCACGATTTGATACTTCCACTTGCCCACTTGTTTGTGGGTGATAAGCGGTGGAGAGACGGTGAGTAACTCCATATTTCTGCATGACCTTTGCAAACTGGTCATTACAAAAATGGGTTCCGCGATCACTTATGATTGCACGGGGAGCACCAAATCTGGCGAAGAGAGATTTCAGAAATTTGCAAACTACTCGGGCATCATTGGTGGGGAGCGCTTTCGCTTCAACCCATTTTGACAAATAGTCGACTGCCACGAGAATATACTTGTTCCCTCGTGAAGACGGGAACGGGCCCATAAAGTCGATGCCCCACATGTCAAAGATTTCACAAACTTGGATGGAGTTTTGAGGCATCTCATCACGTTGTGAAGTTTTTCCTTGACGTTGGCACGAGTCACAGTTCTTGACAAACTCGTGGGCATCTTTATAGATGGTGGGCCAGAAGAAACCGGAGTCAAAGATCTTTTTGGCTGTGAGGTTTGCACCATGATGTCCCCCGGTGGGTCCATTGTGGCAAGCTGAGAGAATCTCAAGAGCTTCATTGCCGTGCACACATCGCCTGATCACTTGATCCGCACAAATTTTAAACAAGAAGGGGTCGTCCCAGAAATAGTGTTTAACATCTTTGAAAAACTTGTTTTTCTGCTGGGTCGACATGCCCTTCACAATGAATCTACCCGCGTGGTAATTTGCAAAGTCGGCAAACCACGGGGTTCTAGAATCTCCACGAAAGGTCACCATATTTAACGTCTCAAGAGGAAAACTTTCATTTATCTCTTTAGGATCATTGACGTTTTCATACGGGTTTTCCAATCTGGACAGATGATCGGCTGCGAGGTTCTCGGCTCCTTTAGTATCAATAACTTTGAAGTCAAATTCTTGGAGGAGGAGAACCCATCGGAGCAATCTCGCCTTGGCATCCTTTTTTGCAAAGAGATACTTAAGGGCGGAATGGTCCGTATGCACTATGCTTTTGTTCATGATGAGGTAAGACCTGAATTTCTCGAAAGCATACACTATGGCAAGTAATTCTTTTTCAGTCGTAGTGTAGTTCGTTTGTGCTTCAATCAAGGTCTTACTAGCATAGTGGATAGGCCGAAAATGTTTCTCATGACGTTGCCCCAAAACTGCACCTATGGCGAAATCGCTTGCATCGCACATAAGCTCAAATGGAAGGTCCCAGTTTGGAGCAATCAAGATTGGAGCTTCCGTAAGTCTATCTTTCAATGTTTGGAAAGCTCGAATGCAGTCATCGTCTTTTTTGCATGCTGATCGCTCATGAAAGAACAGGAAAACAAATACTTTGCTAGTGAATTGATATAAGTCTTTTGATAAGTAAAGTACCACAAATCTGTGAGATCATTCACAAGATCGCCGCAACATCCATCTCTCTTCACATGAATTTCCAGTTCTCCTTCAGCATTACAAAATACCAGCACACCGTCGTCTCTTTCTTAAATCGGATGATCATCAGGTGGCTGTAATAAACGGAAGTATTAAACTCGTTAACGCATGATAATATAAACATTAAAACATAACTTCTTTATGTATATATATACCATTGAGAACTTCATGGGATTTTTACTGTACTCAAGCATATTGAACAACGTCCTTGTGATGAGGTCACGTCGTACCAAATCAATAAGCATTAGGTCTGTATTGTACGACGGAAACTTTACTAGTACATTTTCCATGAGAAATTCTGGAGCTTGTGTGTCGATCCCATCTTTTAGCATCTTATGAACGCTCTGCAATGTAGACAAGACGAATGTAGGTGAAAATTGTAATGTATGTTTTGATGGAGTCGGAAAAGAAAAAAGAATACCTTAGCCATCCATTTCCTCGATAACTTTATCGATACGAAACCAAAATCATGTAGCCCAAGTTCTCGCTCTAGCATTTCCGGCTGCAGGACTTCAATGTTTCTCATGATTACCGATCCAACACTTCTTGGTCCTCCTCTACCCTTTCCTCTTAATTTAGGCCATATTGTCAAGACATTTTTCACTGCAAATTTGGCATGATTGAAAAAAAGAAACAAAATGTAGCAAATAATGTAAAAACGCAAAAAACATGAAACAACATATAATTACCAATTGTAATCATCAAACTCCTTCGTGCAAGGTAAAATGGTACATGTCTCATCTTACAATTCAGGGTAACTAGTTTTGAGAAGCTCGTAAAAGAGATTAGCAAGTTCTGCTTCAAAGCTCCATCTCTTGTCTTGTTCCTGTTTTGAAATAATTATAAAACCAATGCCATCAACATACATTTTTAATTATATATATATATATATATATATATATATATATATATATATATATATATATATATATATATTAAGAGGATAGTGTATGTGTTGGATTATGATAGTTGGATATCACCTATACGACTAGAAGTGTGTGAGCCTATTAGGGGCACACACGTTAAACATTTAGAGTGCGTTTATTTCTTCACGTAGCTTTCTAAAATGTAAACCAAAGTGACTTAAAATGGCAAAAACCGAACCCTATGGTGCTCTATAGAATGCCGGCCATTAGGGGGCTTCTAGAATGACTTTGGGATTAAGTTGTTTTGTGATAAGGCTTGGAAGTTGAGACAAGGGTTGATAGTTGTGATAAGCTTCAAGTTATTGAGGTTTTGAGTTAAACTACAACTTGTATTTGAGGTGTATAAATTCTCAAGTCCTTAGCCTCATAATAGACAGAATTTTACAACCCTAATCACAAAATATTCAGTCTTCCATCTCTCCTAAAATCTGTCGAGCAAATTAAAACCCTAAATAAGGTTTTTATTAATTTTCACCTTTTATTTTGCTTTTGATTTTCGGTAATCATAAAAGAAAGATAAGAAGTGTGATGAGATCCCAGGTCTTATACATAAGGTTTAAGGTCTTGGTTTACGAGTTCTCAAGGCGTGAGAATTGAAAGAAACGATCTAGGGTTTGTTTAACTGGCTTTCGGTTGAATCTATTCTATTTCGGTTCAAACCGAATTTGGTTAAACCCTAGGGTAAACTTTTTGATTTTCGGTTATAAATTCAAGAGTGGTTTTTAGGATTTTATTCAGGGGTGTTTTAGTATACAAAGGTTGTTTGGGTTATACGTGAAGTAGGACTAGCATCCAGGCATGCTTGTTAGACGTGTTTGTGTGGGCACTCGTAGAGGTGACCACTTAGTCACTTTGGTTTCATAATCATTTGTTGTTGACTTCAAGGGTATGTTTTCTATTTACCTTTTAATTCCTATTGTGTTTAAAATTGTATCATAATTGTTTAAGCTAAACTAGATAGTATCCGTTGCGTACTCGTAAGAGTTAATGGTTAACTTGATTGTTAAATTCCAACAGTGGCATCACGAGTCAACTCGTTTAATATTTATGTATTACATATGATATAACACGCTAGGGCTGCATGAAATTTGTTTATTTATTGTTTTATTGGAAAATTATGGCAATTATATGCAATACTTGCCATAAATTATGAATAAACACCTAGAATCAACACGAATGTTAAAATGATAAAAAGAAGAATAGATTAAAATTAAATGTTATTAAGCTTTCCAGTGATGTTCTAATTCTTGTATTTTATCTCGGCCTTAAGACTCACGCAATCATGCTATATGATGGATGTGGCGATCTAGGCACTTTAGCAGAAAACCTAGTGAGAGTCTTATGGTTCTCCAATTGGGGAAGACTCTTTGAGAACTCGAGGCATTATGTGATTTACTGCTTTCATTAATAAGAGTTTGTCTTCAATTATAATCCAATTTTCTGTCTGCTTTGATTTGCTTATATGTAATATGCCATGTGATGCTCTATATTTGCAAACAAGGTCTTTATGAAACTCTTAAAAACGGACTTATACTTATAGAGAAATTTGGATTAAACATGTCTAGTATTAAGCATACTCCTTGTGACTTGTTATGTGTTATTTGCGAAACCAGGGTTTTGGACAAATTTAATACGGACATTAAAACTATGAAATTTGATTTCTTGTGAAGCTTTAGTTTTTATGTGCGCAATATGGGGTTGAATTGATCTTTAATCTTATCCCGCCCCACTACATGCTTCGGCATATGAGGGAATTATTGGAATTACTTGTGTCTTCGGACGCATGTAGGAGTACAATATAGGGTTTGATCAATTTGTAATCCCACCATATTGGCAACTATAAAACTAATGTTAACAAAAGGGGTTTCTTAACATACAATAGCATCATTAGTCAATTGGAAGTACGGCTCACCCATTGTTGGACAAACTACAAGAGAAGTTTAAGGCGGGTGGAAGTAAGGTTCCCCAAAAGAAGTCAGGTTTTTAATACGCTTCGCGCTGACCTGTTTCTCCGCTTCTTTGTGCGTCCAAAATGGAGCTACCGAGAACATTTGACAAAATGATGTCTATACCAAAAAGGTTAACAAAATGTTTTCTTAACTTTGTGCTACAAGATGTTTTGCATGCTTCTTGTACATGATTTTTTGTCACATATTTTGTAAAATTTATGTGTATACCCTTATATGAAGTTTTAAGTCTATGCCAGCCAAATGAAGAACACGTGCATTTGGATTGTCTTCTCTGGTCAGACCTCAGGGCCTTTCCAACCCATGGCGAATTTTTTCTATTGGTCAGACTTTTGTCAATTTTTGCACGTTCTCTTTTGGTCGACTTAAATCGAGTTACCTGGTCAGACCTCGGACCGAGGCATAAGATGAGACAAAACATGTACATTACCTTACTATATGAGTTACTAAAGTCACGTGTCTCATAAATCTAAGAGTTGCATTAATAATGCAATTAACGCTCGTCGCTTACCTCTTGCCCTACTTGTTTACACACTGGTCAGACCTCTGGTAATAAGTGGGAGGTCAAGTTGGATCTTAGTCTTATTAGTAATTAATTGGGTAGTTAATTCTTTTAAGAATTTAATTATCTAAAATACTAAAAATTGAACTTTCTATGTTCTATTGTGTTATTGTGTTAATGCAGCATAATTCGTAAACGGACGTTTGTTTTCTCATAGAATACAAACATAGTCTCTTTTCTGGCAAAAGAGTGAGACTTACTCCTATCTTTCTCATTGATTGACAAGAATAAGATAGAGTTATAATTGAAGTTTTCTCAATTATATTTAAACTCACTTTCAATGGCGGAATTGGTCCTATGCACTATGCTTTTGTTCATGATGAGGTAAGACCTGAATTTCTCGAAAGCATACACTATGGCAAGTAACTCTTTTTCAGTCGTAGTGTAGTTTGTTTGTGCTTCAATCAAGGTCTTACTAGCATAGTGGATAGGCCGAAAATGTTTCTCATGACGTTGCCCCAAAACTGCACCTATGGCGAAATCGCTTGCATCGCACATAAGCTCAAATGGAAGTCCCAGTTATTATGTTTGGGAGCAATCAAGATTGGAGCTTCCGTAAGTCTATCATTCAATGTTGGAAAGCTCGAATGCAGTTATCGGAAAAGATGAATGAAGTATTCCATTCTTTCTTCTCAAGGAGATGGGTCATTGGTCGGGATATTTTTGAGAAATCCTGAATGAACCGCCGGTAAAAACCGGCATGACCGAGAAAACTCCTAATTCCTTTGACGGTGGTGGGATGAGGTAATTAGCAATGACATCGATTTTGGCTTTGTCAACTCAATCCTTTCCATAGAAATCTTATGGCCAGGACAATGCCCTCTTTGACCATAAAATGGCTCTAACTCCCAGTTAAGACATAAGTTGGGTGTCCTTCACACCTTTGAAGCATATGGTCTAAACGGGAAGAGGCAGTTTGGAAAGAAATTCCCAAAGACCTAAAGTCGTTTCCATAAAGACTTCATCGTCATCTCAACCAGTCATGAAGATTGCTAACATACATCGTTGAAACGTGCCTGGAGCATTTCATAAGCCGAAAGGCATGCGACGGTAGGCAAACGTTCCGTATGGGCAAGTAAAAGTAGTCTTTTCTTGATCACGGGGGTCAATGTGGATTTGGAAATAACCGGAGAAACCAGTCGAGAAACAGTAGTATTCAATCCCCGCAATCTCTTAAAGCAATTTGGTCCATAGAACGGTAAGGGAAGTGGTCTTTGCGGGTGGCTTCCATTTAACTTACGATAGTCAATCAACAACCCGCCATCCGTAACCAAACGAGTTGAAACAACTCATTTTCCTCGTTCACTACCAGTCATTCCCTCCCCTCTTTGGTACACAATGTACCGGCTGACACCAGGGACTTGTCGGAGATTAGGGTAAATCAATCCACTTCGAGAAGTTTTTCAGACTCCTTTTTTACATAAACATCTTGGATTTTGGATTTACTACTTCTTTGATGTTGGGACCACTGGTGCATAGGTCCCTCTTCATAAGAATCTTGTGGGTAACAAAATTCCGGGTTGATACCGAATGTCAGAAAGTTTCCAAGCTAGAGCTCGCTTGTGGACTTTATACACCTTTTTAGAGAGCGGATTTTTCCTCAACATCCAACTCTTTAGCAATAATGACGGGCAACTTGTTGTCGCCCTCCAAAAATGCATACTCGAGATGGGGAGGCAGTTCCTTGAGTTCAACCTCAGTAGGTTCATCAACGGAAGAATTGGCTGTATTAGTTTCACAGACCTTAAGCTCAGTTCGGACTTCTGGGAGATAAGTTCCTTGACTTGGAGGGGGAAGTGGTGGTTCACTATTCAAGATGGCTTCTAGAATAAGAATGTCCCCCTCAGGATCATAGTAGAATGGATTATATGCTGGACAATCCGGATCATCTGCTAGACCAAGGAAAGAGTCGGCTTCTTCGAGAAGCAGGAAATCACTATCCCCAAATGGAGTTAGGGTAGGAGAAGAAGTAGCAACAATTGGATCATAATACGGAGTGGAATTTCCACTCGCGATTATATCAGTAAAACCAAGAACTTCTTGAGAGTATTCCTCACAAGCCATATCAATGACGTCAATCTTGTTTGCCGTCATGTGAGTGTAATTGGCCGAGTATCTCGAAGTCTGATCCAAATTGTAAGTGATGGCTTCACTTCCTATTCTAAGAGTTAATTCACCCTTGTGCACATCAATCAAAGCACGACCGGTTTTTAAGAAGCACCTCCCGAGAATTAAAGGGACTCGGGGGTCTGGCTCAAAATCTACAACCACAAAGTCGGCTGGAAAGTGAAATACACCAACTTTAACGGAGATGTCTTTTGCAATTCCCATTGGTTTAGAAATTGATCGATCCGCAAGTTCGAGTGTCATGCAAGTTGGAGTAAGATCAGGAAGTGAAAGCTTTTCCCAGACTGAAAATGGCATTAGATTAATGCTAGCACCGAGATCGGCTAATGCTAAGCATTCATCCATCCCTGGAAATTCACAAGGAATCAGGAACTTGCCGGGGTCTCCAAGTTTTCTGGGTAACTTGTTCAAGATGACCGCCGAACAATGTTCATTCATCGAAGTTCGAGCTAGACAGGGTTCATTGGAAGTTCGAGCCACTTCAGTAAGTTTCTCTTTATTCCCAAGTAAGGTTCTTAGAGTCGAGGCGAATTTGGGCATCAAAACAAGAGCATCCGTAAAGCTAATCTCGAAACTCATCTCTTTGAAGATTTCATAGAATTTGTCGATTTGTTCATTAGCTTGATTACGGCTCTTTTCATTATCACGCCTCGAAGGATATGGAAGAGAAACTGAAGGTTTAGTGATTGGTTCAGGACCTACCGGAGGTTGGACGGGTGCGGTACTTTGTGAGCAAGAAGGGTGCACTTGGTCCTTTGTCACCTCGGGTATTGGCTTCACTACTGAAGAAGTAGGAATTGGGGGTCCTTGATATGCAACACTGATATGTGCTTAATTACACATATCTTTTACCTCTAAAAACGAGCTTAAATGACCAAAAACAGACAAAAACTGCCATAAAGCGTATAGCAGTTACAGACTTACCAACATAACAGTCAGATTTGCCATTTGATTATTCAATTTGTTTGTTTCGATTTGCATGCTCCTGACCCTAAGGTTTTGGAGGTTTATTTTGCATGTTTCTCATGATAGCATCATTAAGCCTTAACGTAGTTTCAAAATCGTCTTGGTGACACTGTGTTCTGATGGAACAGGGGCTTGATAAGGCTGGAACTGAATAACCTGGGGTCCTATGAAAGTTGATTCTGACTGCAATTTGGACTGGTTAAAAATTTCCCACCGTCTTTTTTGGTTGAATTATTGCTCTCCCATTTGGTTAAAGTTTTATTCCCCCGGATGGAAATGTTAGCAATTATTAGCTTGAATTCTGAATGGTGGAAAACCCTGGAGGTCTAAATATTCGAAAACCATTGAGATGTCGGAAATTGAGCTTACCTACTCTTGATTTGTAATTAGCTGCAGCGGCTTGTGACACATACTCAGAAATGTTGTCCCGATAAACGTTGCCATGAGTGGCTGGACAGTTTTGGTGAGAATGGGCACCACCGCAAGTAACACAACTTAGCTCAACTGCTTTGACAGGTGCAGGAGCTGGAGCTGGAGCAAGAAGCTTGGGTTCTTCTTGTCTAAGATCAATGCTCGGACAAATATCCATTATTTCAACAAGCAACATCAGATGAAACAGCTAGGGTGGAAGAGTTCGTGACTTAACTTGGCAACAACTCCTTAGCTCGTGATTGACGAACTTTGGACTTGCTCTCGTTGATTTTTAAAACATTCGCGAGGCATTTTGTCCAAAAAAGTATCCACCACCTGCTGCGGAGTTCAATTGAATCTTGATCATTAATGTTCAAAGCATTATGAATGTATCAAGTTGATGCAATTCTGAGAATCCATGGTGTGGAAATGCCCTAAGTAATCATTGAAACATCCCAAGCCTCACAAAACGATTCATCGAACCTCTGGCTGAAATCTTGGTGATCTTCAAGCGAAGAATCGACGTTGTTAGAGGGAGGGAGGACTGATTGATGAATTTGGAATACAAGATCGTCCCAAGTTTGAATAGATCGAGGGGGTACTTTTATCTAGCCAGATTCGGGCAGCTCCCTCGATAGAGAAATGAAAAAGCAAAAGCTTAATCGTAGTTAATTATTGAACATTGGGGACCCTCTTTGTGGAGGTGATCTGTTGGAATGTAAAAGGATATGAGCATGCGGTTCTTCATTTCAAGACCAAAGAACTGTTTGTTTTCTGGACAAGATTGATTAACCCATGCTTCAGCCTCGAAATTGTTTGCCACAATGTTTCAGAATAAGGATTTGCGTCCTCGTACCCCTCGTGGGTGGCTTGGAGCAATTGAGCCATCAGTTCGAGTGTATGCCATTGGCTTTAACGGTAGACCTTCCTGAAATGGGTAATCATACGAAGATGTTTCGACAAACAACTGCGGTCCTTCTGGTTGAGCGAGGACCCGCTGATGCTCCAGAGACTGAAATCGAGATGCGCTAGCACAAAAAAGGAAATAAATAAAAAAAGAAGTACAACTTAATTTTTTTTGGGATTTATTGGATTTAAAATATATTCACAATCTATTTTAAACGACAAGAGATAGACAACTTAAGCCAAATAATCAATCTTAGTTCATTCACGGTAGCTCACAGAATGAAAACGCACAGTTGACGAGGAGTAGAAGTAGCGCGAAGCTTATTTCACCTTTTGGCGTAGTACCTAGAACAAACCCACCTTAAACCCACTTTAATAGTGTTGTAAATCAGAATGAGGAGAGCACGTATATCGTAAGAAGACACAGAAGGCAAGTTTAAAATCTTTTAGTTCGATTGGGAACTCAGTAGTTCACGCGAACTTGCATTGTGGATAATCCTCAGTGAGAATAATTATATATTGTATTTTAACCAATTGTGAAAATTTAATTTTTATGGACAATTTTTTTTTTTTTTTTTTTTTTTTTTTTGATTTTTTTTTTTTTTTTTAATTTTTATATGATATGTATTAATAAAAAGAAAAGAAAAATATTTTTGTGTTTTTTAATATGATATATTAATAATAAGACAAGTTCTAGTCAAAGTTGGATAGAAATCGTAGCAAATGCCTCCCCGGCAACGGCGCCAAAAATTGATTCGTCAAATAGTACGTATATATATAACCACTCAAATGCACATCTCAACCAAATGCCCTTAAACCAAGCAAAAAAGGGTCAAAAACACACAAAAAGATTAAATTGTAAGAATCAATGAAAAAAAGAACCGAAGAGATATTCCGCGGTTCGTATGTCCCAACTAGGCTAGCAAATTGAAAAGTTATCCCTGGATAGATGAGAAATTGAATGATGGAGAATATATGATATGATGGAAACACTGAATAAAATTACAACTAAAATTAATTAAATAAAATCTAATTATTCTACGGGAAACAACTATAGGAAATGGGGATCTTAAAAACTACGGATACAAAATTATATTAGGAAAATCCTAAAATTTAATTTATTCCTAAAATACGGGGGAACAGAATAGTATCGGGAACCCTAAATACTAAAAATTAAGAAATTAAATGCTAAATTAAATTAAAAATCAAAATTAAATACTAATTAACTTAATTTGAAAAATAAAGAAAACTAGAACTAAAACGGAGGTCGTTTGAAAATGTTTAAACGAAAAGAAAAACGGGTAAAACGTACCCGTAAACGTTCTAAACAAAAAAAACTGAAATTTACGAAAAATTAAGCCTACACTAAATTCTATAATTTTTCCTATACACTAACTGACAAAAAGAAAATTTTATAAAAAAAAATAATATTTCTAATATTAAATTTTTTGGATTTTTTATGAATTTTTTTAAAGATTAATAACTAATTAAACCTAAGAAAATTAGCAAAAGAAAAAAATCAAAGTTATAAAAATTTCTGAAAACAATAAAATTAAATAAAGAAACAGTTAACAATTCCTGAAAAATATAAAAATGCCCAAAAGTACTGATTAAATTAAAAGTAATAAACTAATTAAATCTAAACCTATTTAAAATTAATTACTTAAATAAACTAACTATGGTGTAACTTGGGACTAACAGTGAAAAGGCACAAGGACTAACAGGTAACAGGCTAACTCACCCCAGGGACTAACCAAGGTTAACTAGAAAAGAAAAATTACACAAAAGGTCCCCCTGAGGTGGACCCCGAATACAAAGGTGGGTCTCAAAATCTTAATAGCAAAAGCTAAAGAAGCAAAGCTGTTAAGGGGCTTGAGGGGAGCATTTTTCATAAAAGGAGTATAAGCTGAAATGAACTAAATAAGCTAGAAAAGTAGCTTTTTGGACTGCAAAAGCTTAAATAAGCTTATGAGCTTATTTTTCTTTCCTTTTGGGGTTTAAGCCAACAAATAAGCTAGAAAACTATGGGGGACAGTTAATAGGCTAAGGGAGTCCTAATTATAAGCTAAGGCTTCCTAATAAGCCCTAAAATAAGCTAGAAATGATTTAAGCTAAATTAACAGTTTTAATATAAAACAGAAATAATGCTACTTTAAGGGCTAAATAAGCTATACTAGAGGGTGAGTTAAGCTAAGAAATTTTGGGGAATTAAAGGGGAACTAATAAGCTACAAGAAAAAGCAAAAATAACCTAGGGCTTAGAATCAAATAAGCTAGAAAAAGGGGGTGAGTTTTGGTGCTCAGCACCAGGGGAGGTTCAACAGTGAGCTTAAGGGCTTTTTGAGCTTATGCAATAAGCTCTTAAGAGCTTTTTAGCCAAAACCAAATACAAACAGAATACAAGGGGTGGTTAATGAGCTTATTTTCAAGGTTTAAGCCATTAAAGTTAAGAAAAAGTTGCTGATATTGTGGTGGCTACCAAAATTAGGTTCTTAAAAAGTTGCAAAGCCAAATTTTTGTACTATTACTTGGTCCAACACCAAAGGGATAGCACAAATGGTTGAGTTACACTGGCTAAAAACAACCACAAAGAGCACAACCACAGTGTGCTTAAGCTGCAGGATAACAGCTTGAGCACTTAAGCTCATTTTAGCTTATTGAAATTTTGACAGAAACCAAAAGGGGACAAAAAAACTTCTTTTGACACTAAAAGTAGGGATTAAAGTGGCCTAATGAAACCCACACACTCAGCCAAAGTTGGCTGAGTGAGCTTGACCCATACCAACAACCATTTGACCCATTTTCATGCTAAACCAAACACCCCCTTATTTTCTAAAAATCGAATTTTTTAACTGATTTTGTGAAAAATAAAGGCTAAGAAAAGTGATTCACAATTGAAGTTTCAAAATCACTTTAAAACCACTTTTACACAAGTTTAAAAACAGATTTAAAACAACTTAATTCATATTATCAAATTTAACATAATGCAATAACTACAAAAACTCTTATCTTTTTATTAAAACTGAAATAATACAACATAAACTTAAAAAGAAACGTGAGTACAAATAATTTAAATGCAAACTAAAGTAAAATTTATACTAAGATAAAATAAAACGGATTTTTTTTTTCTTTTTGCTTGTTCTCTTTCTCTTTTAAAGCAAGCTTAGGAGTCTTCACTTGGACATGGATTGTTTGTGTGAGATAGGACACTTCCTAAGCAATCCTAGCCCTTGTTGCTCTGTACAACCATCTCACCTTAAAGGGGACTTCGGGTTGAGGTGCTTGTGCCAGGAGAGAGTATAAGGGCAGGGTATGTGGAAAAAAGAATGGGGTGAGGGGTGAGCTGGAAAGGTACTTGGGAGAGTGGTATTGCAAGAAAACGTGGGGAAAGGCTGTATGGTTTTTGGCGGGTACGGGGGGTGGGTTGCAGGGTTTAAACGCGAAGAATGGGGAAGAGGCACAAATGGCCCCCCATCTCTCACTCACTTTTCACTTTATTTTGGCCCTTTTTGTTATCATTTAAAAGAAGTTTTATGAAAGTGGCAGTATGCCCTTGTGGTTATAACAAAAAGAAAAAAGAGTTTGGCAAATTGCAAATCTTGGTCCCTGCTGTTTAATGGAACAAAAAAGAAATAAAAAGAGTTTTTGGGAATTGCAAAAAATGGCCCTTTGTTTGTTATTTTTTCCATTTTCCTTTAAAAAAATAACTTTTAAAACTTGGCCATTTTTTTGGCCCTTTTTATAATATTTTTTTTATCATTTTTAATTATAAAACAAAGTTTTGTAAAATTTACATTTTGTCCTTTCTAGTTTAAATAAAAAGATTTGTGGGGGCTTTTGTTGGGCTTTGGGCTTTGTTTGGGCTTGTATTGGGCTTTTGTTTGGCTTTTGGGCATGTATTGGGCCCAATTAGGTTTAGGCTTAAGTTGATTGGGCTATTTAAGGCCCAATAAAGTACAAAGGCTTGGTTATTGGCTGTTACCAGTCCCCCAATAAGGTTTTATGAAGTGGGGTTTAGTGTGTACAATGGCTGAGATTGCTGTAACTGGGGCTTAGGATTTGGCCTTCAAAGTCATCACAGTCATTGTCAATTGGCACACAAATGGGCAGTTTGTAAATTGATGAGGGCCCATTTGGTCTTCACAGATCTTCAAAAATATACCTATTGGGCCTATTCCCGGCCCATTACAGATGGGTCAAGATTACATCCAATATATTCATCATTCCGGCTCCAGGTTTATGAACTGCGCAATTGAAGAAGGTGCTGCCAAGATATACAACTTGATCACTGGAGCTGATACAAAGGAAGTCAGTACTGCAGGTGATGCTGGAGAATTTGCTCTCATGGGTGTCACTTCTGAGGTACATAACTGCCCTTTTGGTTGTGACAATAAGTATAATGAACTTCAAAAGCAGTATAATGAACTTAATAAACAAAATAGTGAATATTTTATACAAGTTCAAGCTTATAAGAACTCACTTAAAACTTTGGAAAAACAAAAGAGAGTTCTTCAGAAAAATCAGTTGACACTTGAAGATAAGATTAGGGTGTTGTCTATTGAACTAGAAAATACAACTAATCTACTAAAACATTCTGAAAGAATAAATGTTATTGCTGAGACTGCTAAGAAAGACTTATAGACAAAACTTGATAATCACTTAGTTCAATCTGAAAAGTGGAGAACCTCTTACAAAAACTTGTTCAGATTAGTTGATAGTTCCATGTCTGTTAGAACAAAAGTGGGCTTGGGATTTAATAACTATATAGGAGAAAATGAGTTAGGATGGGATGACTCTGCATTTAGTGTATTTACCACTAACTCTGAAGAAGTGGAAGGTAGACCTCATTTCAATAGGTTTGCCAAAACTAATAGTATGAAAGTTGTGCCTCCACCTCTCTCTGGAGACTACACTCCTCTATCAGATCACACTGACTTAGATGAATCACAAATGTCTTATGGTACAAAGTCCTCAACCTCTGGTGACTCTAATTCTGTGTCTAATGACTTTGTCTCTTGTGATAACAGTGACAAGTCTTCAGAGGTCAACTCAAATGACTTTGCCTCTAGTGATTCAAGTGTCAAATCTTCAGAGCCCAAGTCAAATGATTCTACCTCTTGTGCATCTACTTCCAGTATATCCACATCTGAGAGTGAAGCTGAGATTGAGTCCAATGTTGGAACACCTATCCAAGAAACCATTAATGTTCAGGATTTACCTAGTTTCTCTTGTAATAGTTCTGATAAGAATGGAAACACTTCTAGGACTTCTTGTAATAAGAATGGTTCTTTTAATAAAAAGGCAGGTCATTTTAGGAAGCATGCTTCATCTGTTTCTAAGCTATGTTTTGTATGTGGTAGTAGTACTCATCTTATTAAGGATTGTGATTTTTATGAGAAACAAATGGCTAATAAGACTGTTGGTAATGGGGTGGGACCTGTATATAGTAGGAATAATGTTAATCATCAAAATCAGTATGTCCCACATGCTGTACCTCTTAGGACTGGCAAAGTAAACATTACTCCTGCTAGACCACAACCAGTTCCTACTGGTAAGCCAAAGGTGCCTGCACCAGTTCCTACTGGTAGGCAAAATAGGCCTATTCCAGTTCCTACTGGTAGGCAAAATAGGCCTATTCCAGTTTCTACTGATAGAGGAGATTCTCCATCAGTAACTTCTGGTTGGTGCCAAAGTACTGCTAGACCTATGCCCCATTTAATTAGACCAACAAGTTCTTATTTTCAGACTTATACACCATATGTACCTCAAATGTATTATAATCATATGCAATATGGTGGGGTGAGATGGGCAACTGCTGTTAAGCCCTCAGCAGGTTGTTCTTGGAAAACACATAGAAAAGGTTTATACTGGGTACCCAAGAACAATAGTGGATCTCACACATATGCTTGGACAACCTTCTCAGATCCACAAGGCAGACCCAAGCCATAAATGGCTTGGGTCCCCCTTAGATACTAACTTTTCCCATGTTGTATATTGTAGGAAAATTCTTATACTGATGCTGAAGATGAAGGGATCTTTGATAGTGGTTGTTCTAGAAGTATGACTGGTAACATGGAAAGACTGGATGACTTTCAAGAATTTCAAGGAGGAAAAGTCACTTTTGGTGGTGGTGAAGGTAGGATTACTGGCAAAGGGACAATCAGAACTCCCACACTGGATTTTGAAAATGTCTACTATGTGAAGGAACTGCAGCATTTCAACTTGTTCTCCATCTCTCAGATTTGTGACAAAAAGAATAGAGTTCTCTTCACAGACACTGATTGTCTTGTGCTATCCAAGGACTTTAAGCTTCCAGATGAAAGTATGGTGCTACTTAGGGTTCCAAGGAAACATAATCTTTACACCATTAACTTGAATAATCTCAGTCCCAAGGGAAATTTGGCTTGTTTGGTGGCAAAAGCCTCAGTTGATGAATCTGTGAAATGGCATAGGAGGATGGGTCATGTGAACTATAAAAACATGAACAGGTTGGTAAAGGGTAACTTAGTTAGAGGACTACCCCCTAAACTTTTCAAGAATGACCATACCTGTGTTGCATGCTGTAAAGGCAAGCAACACAAAGCCTCTTATAAGGCCATTACTGCTGTGAGCTCCATTTCTGAACCTTTGCAATTGCTTCATATGGATCTCTTTGGTCCTACATCAATTAGAAGCATTGACCACAAATATTACTGCCTTGTGATCACTGATGACTATAGCAGGTTTTGTTGGGTTTTCTTTTTAGAACATAAGGATGAGACCTATCCTATCCTTAAGGACTTTATTAATCTTGTTGAAAACCAGTTGAACAAAAAGGTAAAAGCTATAAGATGTGATAATGGTACAGAGTTCAAAAATGCTCATATTATTGAACTCTGTGGGTCAAAAGGGATAAAGAGGGATTATAGTAATTCCAGAACCCCACAACAAAATGAGAATATGCCTAGCCCAAGAGTGAGTAATTATTGTAAAGGCTTATCAAATCTACTCATTGTATCGCGGTGTTTCGCAAAGTCTATAGCTTGGTTTCAAGATGTTTTTGCTGCTTCTTCAAGTTGCTTGCTTTTAATGTTCAAAGTTTCAACAAACATTTTGATGGTCGGTTTTCCAATGGCTATGAAACCAAATCTGCCTTGACATTGTCTCTGTGAAGGTATGTTGAATGAAGACATACATAATGTGCAGAAGTTTCATGTGTTCAAACAGACTCCAAGCAGATTGGATGTTGGCCCAGTCAAGTTCATATTTCAATCCTTCAACTGTTCAAGTTTTGAAGATCTATCTAGAAACTGGAAATTAACTTAGTTAAATTCCAGTTTAGGGGAGGATTGTTAGGAATATTTGTAATACTTAGTTTCTACTAGTAGGTATGTAGTTCCTACTGGTAGAGTAGTAGTTCCTACTTGCAGGATATAATAGTTCCTGCTGGAAGCTATTCCTCAAATTGTACTATGGTAGGCTAAGTTTAGTTCCTACTGGTAGAGTACTTAGTCCTGGTAGAGTCAAATAGTTATTCCAGGATAAGATTTCGGTTAGTTAGAGTTGAGGATATGCATGAGCTAAATAAGGAAGATATTCATGCATATTAATCTCACGCGTTTTGAGTAAATGCTGATTAGGGTTTCTCCACTATAAAGAGAACCTACGGCTTAGGGAAATGTACACATCCAGAAAACACATTTCTCCCTTGTTATTAATCGAAAATCTATAGAAGGATCTTTTAGTTTTATTTAGTCTTGTATCTTACTTATTAAGTTGTGTCTATATTCCGCGTAGACTTAGCTTTCAAAGCAAGAGTCTCTCATTGTGAATTAGCTTGTGATTACATAGGTTAAATCACCATCCTTAACAGGCAGGTAAAGATCTATCCTAGAGTGGGGATCCAACACATAGTGAGTATTGATGTTTGCCTAGATAAGATGCACTAGGATTTAACCGCATGTTTAAAACCTGTAATTTTATGATGGTCACCAATCCGATCATAAGAACTAACCCACACCCTTGCCATGCACTCATTATAGTACAAGAACCCCCAGTAAACTCTCAGACTTATCTTTTCAACTGTCTCGTAATTTTTTTGGTAAACCAACTATTAGTGAAGAGCATTTTCACCCTTAAACCAACTGTTACACCCAAATCGCCTTAGCCTACCTGTATGTACTCGCTTTTAGTACATTATTGTTCTAACCCAAGTTAATTATTTGAGTCGCGGTGCAAAGAGCCCTTAACCTTGTAAAGACTAGTTTTTGGGAAGATTATGGGGGGGGGGGGGTAGGATTCATGGTAGAATTTATTTCGTGTGTAGAATATGGAAGAAAAGTTAATCATACCTCCATAAAGTTTGTCAAATGATTTATGTTATGTTGATCTATCTCAATTTGGGTCATTAGTTAGATTGTAATTATGAGTTCTAAAACTCAAGTGTAGGGGTGTGTTATAAACCCCATTATATGATGTATTATGTTCGAAAAAAAAGAAAAAAAAGAAAAGAAAAACAGAAAGAAAAAGAAAAGAGATTGATGTAGAGTTGTGTAGAGTTTGTATATCTTTGTCCGAGTCTTTGGCTTGGCAACACAATCAGCGTGTATTCGTATAAATAATTAGTTAACCCTTTCACCCCAAATTACCCGTAAAAGCCACCCAAATTCACAGCAAAAAGCCACCCCAAATATATCTCATCCGTTTTTCCTTTTCACATTTATGTTTATCTTACACCTATGAACTACTTGCTTTATATATATAAACGTATAAATATATATATAATAAAATATATATATATATACTATATATATATATATATATATATATATATAATAATAATAATAATAATAATAATAATAATACATATATAAATAAATCACAAATATCAAATAAATAGATAAGAGAAGTATTCTAAGAAGGCCTTTTTTTAAAAGGAAATTTAACTTTGGACCAAAACAAAATCCCAAAAAACCTTTTCCGGGTCGTGTCCCCGACGAGGTATGAATATGAAAACGGATCAGTCGGTTTGTGTAATAAATGCTTGAAAATCAACAAGATTTGGTTTGTGATTCTAAGACTATGGAAAAAACAAACTAGGCATGAAAAATAAAGCAACGTACGCTAAACAATTAACGCAAGCAATCTTAGCTAAAAAACGATACCGAAAACCTAAAAAACGAGCACCAAAAGCAACTAGTAAAAAAATAACACTACACCTAATTTTTTATATTAAACCTAAAGAATATTAAAAGAAATTTTTCTAAAAAAGAATTAGATTTTTTTAACTACTTTTGTATTTTCTATGCATTTATAAAGTTTTAAACTAATTAAAATGAAAAAAATCAAATTGAATGCTAAAAATCCCACGAAATCACTAAAAGTCCTAAAAAGTATGCTGTATTTATTAAAAATAAAAGCAGTCACGAGATAAATCAAATAAACCCACAATAAGCCAAACAGCTTCGAAGTTTTAATAAGCAAAAGAGCTCAAAATGGGGTTAAGTATAAAACCTTGCAACATACCACCAGATAGCCCTACTGGTGCTGGTGGTAGTGCAGTTTTGTTAAGACTGGTTGAGTGGGTAGAGGTCAAGGGTTCGAGCATTGTGGCTCACCTTTGGCTTCCCTACTCCTAGTTTTTTTTATTTTGCAATTTTTTTTAAAAACAAACTTTTTGATCAACTTAAAATAGAAACTTTTTGTAAAAGAACTATTTTTAAAACACCCTAATAAGCCCAGAAATAAGCATTATAAGCCAACAGTACTAAACCTAACTAGCAGACTTAACTTTTAAACTTACAACAGATTTTGGCTCTTTTTAGAAAGCAAATAAGCTGAGCTAAACAACAATAAAAGCTAAAAAATTTAAAACATAATAAGAACAACTAGCTAACATCAATTTAAGCTAAAACATCCAAGTTTAACAAAGATTTGAAACAAGAAAATGAAGATCAAAGGTTTCTGATCACAGAAACATTAAGATGTCTTTTTCAGAAATCAACTTAAAAGGGCAACTTTAGACCTAGTTAAAACTAACCAAATAAGCTTGGAAATGGGAAATAAGCCCAAACATAACAACATACATTTGCTTGACTAAAAATATGAATCAAAAAGGTACATCAGAACTAAAATTTAAGAAAAATGACAGAATTTTGAAAAAACTTTGCATTTGATGAAACAAGGCGTAAACCTTGAATACCAGATATCAAGTGAGTTAAGAACATTAGTATGAACATGTTTTAACACTTAAACATAACACAAACTCAAAATTCAAAATTATGCAATCTAAATTTATAAGAACACCACAGAATGCAACTTAAACTTAGAAAAACATGAAAACATTATAAATCTTGATTTAAACTTGTAAAAACATGATTACAAACTTAGATATGATGAATTGAAAGTGGAATTGTAAACTCTTAATGACCAAAACAGATTTTTTAGCAAAAACATGTCTTATCCCAAACACCCTTTTAAAAACTTAAAACATGAAAATAAGCTTAAACAGATTGAGTAATGCATTAAACTTGAACCAATAAGCAATAATAAGAACAAATAAGCATAAATAAGACAGAACTAAGCGACAATAAGCAAAACAATAAGCAAAAAGTAAATAAGCTTTAAAATGAGAAAATGGAACTTACAAGTGGTCCAAGGCTTTTGGCAAGTACTTAACATCCCAAACCAGTTTATGAACCACCTATAGCTTCCCAAGAAGCACTAATACCATGGCCATCCATAACTCACCACGCTCCATGATTTTTGAACACATAATTTTTGATAAAAGAGCTTTTAAAAAAAAGAAAATAAACTTAAGCTTTTGATAAAGCTTAAGAAAGGTTTGCAGACTCAAAAATGACTTATAAAGAGAGCTTATGAAAGTAACTTGTGAACAAATAAAAGCTTAAGTGCATAAAGAAGTTAATAAAACAAATTTTCATAAAACCATAAAACTTGAAATTTCATTAAACATAAAAGGATTACAAAGCCTGAAAGTTTAAATGAAAGAATTTAAAGACTTAAAAAAACATAAATTTAAAACATTAAAAAGTAAATTACACTACTCCTAAGTTACTTCTACACTAGATATTTTTACAAAGGAAAACCTAGCCTATTTATAGAGGAACACAAGTCTTGAGCTGTGCTTGTTGTGAGAGGCTTCAAGTCTTCAATCATAGCCATTGATTTGGCTTGTTCACCAAGGGGGAGGATCCTAGCCTTTAATCTTGAACCCTGGTCTTCTTAACCAATAACACTTCATGGGATTGCCAAGGTGGCAATCCTATGTCACTTACTGTGTGGGGTTATGTGGGAGAGTGATGTTTTTGGGAGAATGGGCAAGGGATAGTGATCTGGACAAAGGTTTTTAGTTTGGCGGAATTGGGTGAGTGGTCAAGTTATAGAGGAATTATTGGGTGGGGGGGGGGGGGGGTTATGGAGATAACTGGGGGATTAGGGTTTAAGTGGGTGGTGAGGATGATTAACCAAGATGGTGATGAATAGTGTAGCTGGGGATTAGGCGGGAATTGGGGGGATTAGGTTTATTATACTGTTGTTTGACCGAGTGTTAAGAGGAGTTGACTGGGAGTTAAGAAAGTTAACGAGTATGGTATCGTTTAGGACTGGCACCGTTAGTCCTTAAGGACTAATGGTGAAAAAGAATAAGGACCTCAGATGTAACGACTTAACAATTAATGGGGGTTTTAATTGTTGTAATAACCAGTTTGGTCCAGTTTTGCATTTTGTTCCTATTTAAAACTTCAAAGCCTTTTAGCTTATGTCTTTACTAGCTTAAAGGGCGCCCGTCCATTAGAGGTTGCGGTTGGCCCATTTAATTATCTTCTTTTCCTTCGTTCGCTTTGACTTTGGCTTTGTCCGACTTTGACTTTTGTTGACTTTTGACTGGTTACTTGACTTTTCACACGCTCTTTTTTTTATTCCCGTATTATATAGCAAAACAAGCTATAAATTTTGGCATTTTTATGTCCGATTTTTGGTCATTAGGTGTCCAGTTTTTATTAGGTAAAAAGTATGTTTAATTAAGCACATACCAAAAACCCTCCCCTAACCCATACTAAACAATTGTCGTGTCCGCAACGCAATGTCATAAGTAAACACTTTAAGAAACAAGAATCTCCATTCCCCCTCGACAAATTCACCAACGAAAAGTAGCTAAGTTGTTCAACAAAGGATTCAAAATCAATAGTTTTGAAAAAAGCCCCGTTTGACCATTATTAAATATTACCACTAATTAACACATATATTTTTGTATTTTCCTTTTTCTTTTTATAGCAATTTAACTAACAGTTTGACTTTGTTATGTTTAATAACTTTAGGGTAACATAACAAGATGCATTTCAATCCTAAAATGTCCAAAAAGGATAAATTCAACGTTCCCACAGGGCTTATCACTCGTCTTAAACAAGCTCAAAATACGAAATCACCGTTAAATAAAGTTAAGATGCTAACACTACTCATATTGCAACCTTGTAAACTTTTTCACATCCCGAAAATATTATAAATTATGTTTATGTCTTATTTCCGAATTTCAACCATAGATAAACCTTTTTAAGAAAATTGCAATATTTCTATTGCTTTACGTTCCACCCAAGAATTATGATTTTGAAGGTGAGATCATTCCATGTAGCGACTTTCTTCTCGGCACATCTCAGCTGAGACCGGCTTAGGTGACCAGGCTTTTGACACCCCACAGAGAATAGTATCGGAACTCACGGACCTTCGGTTTCAAAAACTCTCAGGCTTCCTGGTAGTAGTTTTAAACACACAATAAAATATATAATAATATATCAAAGAGCAATTAAGAAAATTACCAAGTCAACCTTGGAAAAATTCACTCTCAAATATATATAATATAATATACGTATGTTTTCCGGAAAGTATGATTTCCCGAGTCGTTTTCCCAACGATTTGAGAAATTGAAACCTCGCTTGATATTGGATATTGATTTGAATGGGTTCGGAGATTGATTTGGTTTTCTATAACTACTAATTAAAAGCACAATTAAAATAAGCAAATAAAAGCAATTAAACACTTAAACAATTAACGGGAAACAAATAAAACGCGACAAATAAGCAAATACACTAAAATTAACTCCTAAAAATGCAAACTAAATTTCTAAACCTAAGATAGGGTAAAAGAAAATTTTAAGAAAAAGAAAAATATTTTTTTGATTATTTTTGAATTTATTATGAATTAAAAACTATTTTAATCTAATTAAATCCTAAAAAATAGCAAATTAAGTCCTAAAAATTTAGAAAAATGATTTTTAAACTTAGAAAAGTCTAAAGTAACTTAAAAACTCAGAAAACTATTTTTAACTATTTTTAAAATTAAAATCCTATTTTTAAAATTAAAATTAAAAGCTCAAAAATGAAATTTAAAATCTAAAAGTGTTGAAAATGATTTTTCTGAATGTAAACCTAAAAGTATTTATTCTAATACTAAAAACTATTTTTTTGAATTTTTATAAAACTTTTTTCTATTTTTTATGTATTTTCGAATTTTAAAACCTTAGAAAAATGATTAAAAATAATCTACTTTATGGAAAATTATCAAAAATTCAGGGAAAATCTAAAAAGTTATAAAGATCAAAGGAAAAATAAGAAGAAGCTCACAGCTTAACAAATAAGCCGGGAAAAAGCTAATATAAGCTACGGCTTATAATGAAAAAGGAAAAGAAAGACAAGTATAAGAATTAAATGGGAGGAGAAGTGACTGGATGAGCTATTGTAGCACAAGTGTTAAGGCATATGAGTTGTGTGTGGGAGGTCGTGGGTTCAAGTTTGGCATACAACCCTTTTTGCTTTTTTTTATTTTTTACTTTTAACAAAAACTAAAAGCTGAAACTTATAAAGTACTCAATTTTAAGCATTTTCAATAGATGGAGCATAAGCTCAAAGTGAGAAATAAGCTTTTGAGAGCTTTTTGAATGTCTGTTCACAAAAAGTGAGGGTTTGAGCTCACTTTTGCTTGTTTGGACATAAAAGCTTGCACAAGCTTCAAATTAAGGTCAAACTCAAAACTGAAAACTATTCTATGAAGCTTATGATGTTTACAAACTAGTTTTAACAAGCTAGGATCCCTACTAACACCTAATGCTAACTAAAATTGAAGATTAAAAAGGCTAACTCAGAAAATTACTCAAAAAGCTTAAATTCAAATTAAGCTAACTAACTCAATAAACTAACTCAGACCTTAAGCTTTTGCAAACTAGCTAAACTACTTATGAACTATAAATTCAAAACAAAAATTAGATGATAAAATAAAAAAACTTGAATCTACCAGATATCCAGTGAGTTAAGAACATTAGTATGAACATGTTTTAACACTTAAACATAACACAAACTTAAAATTCAAAATTATGCAATCTAAATTTATAAGAACACCACTAAATGCAACTTAAACTTAGAAAAACATGAAAACATTGTAAATCTTGATTTAAACTTGTAAAAACATGATTACAAACTTAGATATGATGAATTGAAAGTGGATTTGTAAACTCTTAATGACCAAAACAGATTTTTTAGCAAAAACATGTCTTATCCCAAACACCCCTTTAAAAACTTAAAACATGAAAATAAGCTTAAACAGATTGAGTAATGCATTAAACATTGAAACCAATAAGAATATAATAAGAAAAAATAAGCATAAATAAGATCAGAAAAATAAGCGACAATAAGCAAAACATTTAGCAACAAAGTAAATAAGGCTTTAAAATGATGAAAATGGGAACTTAAAAGTGGTCCAAGTTTTGGCAAGTACTTTAACACCCCAAAACCAGTTTATGAACCACCTATCAGCTTCCCAAGAGCACTAATATATGGCCACCCATAAATTCACCATGCTCCATGATTCTTGAACACAGAATTTTTGATAAAAGAGCTTTTCAAAAAAAAAGAAAATAAGCTTAAGCTTTTGATAAAGCTTAAGAAAGGTTTGCAGACTCAAAAATGACTTATAAAGAGAGCTTATGAAAGTAACTTGTGAACAAATAAAAGCTTAAGTGCATAAAGAAGTTAATAGAACAGATTTGCATAAATCCATAAAACTTGAAATTTCATTAAACATAAAAGGATTACAAAGCTTGAAAGTTTAAATGACATAATTTAAAGACTTAAAAAAACATTAAAAAGTAAATTACACTACTCCTAAGTTACGTCTACACTAGATATTTTTACAAAGGAAAACCTAGCCTATTTATAGAGGAACACAAGTCTTGAGCTGTGTTTGTTGTGTTTTTGTTGTGAGAGGCTTCAAGTCTTTAATCATAGCCATTGATTTGGCTTGTTCACCAAGGGGGAGGATCCTAGCCTTTAATTTTGAACCCTGGTCTTCTTAACCAATAACACTTCCTGGGATTGCCAAGGTGGCAATCCTATGTCACTTACTGTATGGGGTTATGTGGGAGAGTGATGTTTTAGGGAGAATGGGCAAGGGATAGTGATAGGGGACAATGGGTTTTAGGTTTTGGCGGGAATTGGGTGAGTGGGTCAAGGTTTAAGAGGATTTATTGGTTATGGTGTTAACGGGGGATTAGGGTTTAAGTGGGTGGTGAGGATGATTAACCAAGATGGTGATGAATAGTGTAACTGGGGATTAGGCGGGAATTGGGGGGATTAGGTTTATTATACTGTTGTTTGACCGAGTGTTAAGAGGAGTTAAATGGTAGTTTAAAAAGTTTAACGAGTGTTACCCCTGGTATCGTTTAGGACTGGCACCGTTAGTCCTTAAGGACTAATGGTGAAAAAGAATAAGGACCTCAGATGTAACGACTTAATAGAGTTATATGGGGGTTGTTAAGTGTTGTTAATAACAGTTGGGCCAGTTTTGCATTTTGGGCCTATTTAAACTTCAAAGCCTTTTAGCTTTATGTCTTTACTAGCTTAATGGGCTGCCCCGGTCCATTAGATGGGTGCGGGTTGGCCCATTAAGTATTTCTTCGGTTTCGGCTTTGACTTTGGCTTTGTCGACTTTGACTTTTGTTGACTTTTTGACTGGTTGACTTGACTTTTCACGCTCTTTTCATTCCCGTATATATAGCAAAACAAGCATATATTTGGCATTTTATGTCCGATTTTGGTCATTTGGGGTCGTTTTATTAGGTAAAAAGTATGTGTAATTAAGCACATACCAAAATCCCCCATACTAAACTATTGTCGTGTCCTCACGCAATGTCATAAGTAAACACTTTAGAAAACCAAGAATTCCACCCCCCTCGACTAATTACCTCGAAAAGTAGCTAAGTGTTCATCAAAGGGAGTTAAAGAATCAATAGTTTTGAAAAGCCCCGTTTTGACCATTATTAAATATTACCACTAATTACCACATATATTTTTGTATTTTTCCTTTTTCTTTTTATTAGCAATTAACTAACATGTTTGACTTTTGTTATTTTTTAACTTTAGGGTAACAGAACTAAGATGCATTTCAATTCATAAAATGCCGAAAAGGATAATTCACGTTCCCGCGCTTTTCACTCTGTCTTAACCAAGCTTCAAAAACGAAATCACCGTTAAATATAAGTTAAGATGTTACACTATCATATTTGCAACTTGAAACTTTTCACTCACGACAATTATCTATATATTAGGTTGTGTCTTATTTCGGAATTTCCAATCATAGATAAACCTTTTAGAGAAAATTTGCAATTTTTCTTTTTGCTTTACGTTCCACCAAGTAATCTATGATTGAAGGTGAGGATCCATTCCATGTAGCGAATTTCTTCTCGGCACTCTCAGCTGAGACGGGTTAGCGTGACCAGGCTTTTGACCACCCCACGAGAATAGTATCGGAACTCACGGACTTCGGGTTTCAAAACTCTAAGTATTCTGGTAGTAGTTTTAAACACACAATAAAATATATAATAATATATCAAAGAGCAATTAAGAAAATTACCAAGTCACCCTTGGAAAAATTCACTCTCAAATATATATAATATAATTACGTATTGTTTTTCCCGGAAAGTTGATTTCCGGGCCGTTTTCCAACGATTTGGAGAAATGAAACCTCGCTTGATATTGGTATTGATTTGAATGGACTTCGGAGATTGATTTGGTTTTCTTATAATACTATTAAAGCACAATTAATATAAGCAATAAAAGGCAAATTAAACACTTAAACAATTAACGGGAAACAAATAAAACGCGACAATTAAGCAAATACACTAAAATTAACTCCTAAAATGCAAACTAAATTTCTAAACCTAAGATAGGGTAAAATAAATTTTAAGAAAAAGAAAAATATTTTTTTGATTATTTTTGAATTTATTATGAATTAAAAACTATTTTAACTCGTAAATCTAAAAAATAGCAAATTAAGTCCTAAAAAATTTAGAATAATGATTTTTTAACTTAGAAATTCTAAAAATAACATAAAAATTCAGAAAACTATTTTTAACTATTTTAAAAATTAAAATCCTATTTTTAAAATTAAAAATAAAAGCTCAAAAATCAAAATTAAAATCTAAAAGGGGTGAAAATAATTTTTCTTTATGTAAAACTAAAAGTAATTTTTATGAAGCTAAAAACTATTTTTTTGTATTTTTCTGAAACTTTTTCCTATTTTTTATGATTTTTTGAAAATTAAAACTTAAGAAAAATGATTAAAAATTTTATACTTAATGAAAAATTACCAAAAAATCAGGAAAAGTCTAAAAAGCTATAAAGATTACTAGAAAAATAAAAGAAAATGCTCAGCTTAACTAAAAAGCCCTAAATAAGCTGTGTTCAGCTACGGCTTATTAAAAATGAGAAAAAGGAAAACGTGTATAACTATTAGGTTGTGCAAGCTAAGGTTGGATGAGCTATTGTAGCACACTTGGTAAAACGTATGGCTTGTGAGTGTGAGGTCTTGGGTTCTAGTCTGGCAACACACCCCTTTTTGCTATTTTTTTTATTTTTCATTTTTTGCAAAAACTAAATACTAGAATTTAAAGAAGACACTTTTTAAGCATTTTTTATAATGGAACAGAGCTGAAGTCTAAGATAAGCTTTTAAAGCTTATGATAATCAGTAGGTCAGTAAGTGGGAGCTAAGCTCACTTTTGTGATGTCCAATAAAGGACTTGCAAAAAAGCTCAAATTAAGGTTAAACTGAAAAGTCATAGATGTTCTAGGACTCTTAAGATGTGGCTTAATCTAGATGAGAAAAAGCTTTATTATACTAAAAACTACTGGAATTTAACTGAATTTGAAGGCAAGCTAGTAAACTAGAAAATGACTCAAAAAGCTCAAATAAAGTAAGTCAAAAAGCAAATAAGCTGAACAACCTTAAGCTTTTGAAACTAGAAATCAAACTATTAAGCTATTGAACTAAATGATAAAACCCTATCCTATAAGCTAGAGATTTGAATTTAAAAGCTACTTTCTATCACTTACTGTTTTTTTGGTTTTTTTTCTTTTTTTAAGATTTTTGAAAACTTTAAAGCTAAATGTACTAAAGCAAATAAGTTTGAAAATGAAAATTAAGACTCAAACTAAATTAAGCTAAGTAAAAACTATAAGCTACTTAAGAGTAAGCCCCTAGAACCAACAATTACTAGCTTAAAAAGAGGCTTAAAGATCAACAGTTCTAACTGCTGTTAGAACTGCTGATGCAAATGACTAGTGCACAAATCCAAAATCCAGGTAACCAAATTGGTATCTACTGCATTAAACTTACTCAATGAGTATGCACAAACACTTAGCAAACCAAATCCAAGCCTTTCAAGGCTTGGATTAAATTTTTACAAGCAAAGAGAAAGGGAATTAATACCCTGGTGCTGAGATAATCTTAATAAGCCACAAAACTATTTAAAATGTAAACTAAACCTCAAAATTTGTTTAAAACTTAATAATCTAAGAAAACTCAACTGTCCAAAGTAAAAGTACCAAATGGCTTTGACTTTTTGAGGTCAAATAAGCTTATTCCAAACACTCCTTAACAAATTGACAGATTTCATTTAAACTTATAAATTTGAAATCCACTTAACAAGGCATGAACACCAGATAATATTTAGCTTATAACTAACTTATTAAACATAAATCAAAAGCCAATTACACTAGAGTTAACAAACTAAGATCTATATTAATTTTTTTGGATTTTTATGTTTTTTAAGACAGATTAAGCTAGCATAAGTTTTAAGCTATAAAATCTAAAAACAGGAAAGCAAACTTACTTAAATAGCTAAAATAAGAACAAATAAGCACTAATTAGCAGGCAGATTAAGCAAATAAGCAGTTTACAAAAATAAGCAATTATTTAAGCTAAAACTTAAATGACAAAAAAGTAAATAGAAGGCTTACAGGATGCTTCAGCTTAACAGAAGCTTTTAGGCTCTTTGAGCTTATCTATAGCTCTAGCTTATCCATATGGATAAGCTAGTATAAGTCCATGGGATTCCTTCCATGATTGAATCCCCTTCCATTAGCTTCTAAGTCCAAAAGTTAGGGAATTAAGCTAGTTTTAGAGTTTAGGTAGATTATAGACTGAATTAAGCTCTATTATAAGCTTATAGACTTATAAGAGCTTTTGAGTAGCTTATGAGATAGTAGCTTAATATTTAAAGAAAAATGAGAGCTTATGAGTGAAGTTAAAACAAAGTTAAACTGAATTTCATTGATGAAAGCTTGATTACAATACTTAAAAGGAAATTACAAAAGCTGAAAGGGAATTACATAAGCTAAAAATGAAAATTAAGCTAAAACTAAAAGCTACTACTACTTTTTTGTGTGTGTGAAAAGTGAGCCTATTTATAGCCTCTCATAGATCCTTCTAGGCCTTGCCTTGCTGCCCAAGCTCCTTTTCATCCAAACCGTACAATCAATCAATCATTGGATCTTCAATATGAGCCCTTGGATCAAGTATGTGCACAAACGGATTGCCAAGCTGGCAATCCTTTGATGTGACAGCTTGTGCTAGTTTTGTGAGTGTTTTAAGAGTAAAACCAAGCAATTCCTTGTGCTTTCTTCATAGCCACGTGTCATTCCTTTGCTGAGGGAGCCAATTAGAGCCTAGAGATTACTTAATTATCCCTGCCATCTTGTTGGTGACCACTTGAATTGACCATTTGAACCCTTAATTAAGAAAAGCCCTATCGTTTTGACTGAGTGGTGAAAATGGGGAGACGATGAATAGTAACCCATCTTTGGCGCCCATTTTAACTGAAAACAGTTAAAAGAATTTGAACTTTGGGAAATTGCAAGAATGGTCCCTCTCTTTGTTTAACACAAGTCTAGTGTAAAAGGACTTTGGAAAATAGCAGAAAAGGTCCCTGGACTTTTATAAAAAAGGTAATGGGCTAGGGTTTTAGGCTTTTGATTTGGGCTTTGGATCCGGGTAAGAATAAAAAAGGGTTTAAGGTAAGTTTAGGGCCCATTAAGCCTTAGGGACCATTTGTGTAACTTTTCGAACTTGAGGGACTTAAATGAAAACATTGGATTTTTGTCTTCTAGTGGTTGACTTCTGTTGACCAAGTTTGACTTTCTTTGACTGAAGCTTGACCATAGTTGACTTTTCTTGGCTTCGGCTTTAAATCCATGGCTTCTTTTGTGCTCTTCTGATTTCCGTGTTCGTGTTTGCCCGTTTTTGACGGTTTTCTTGTGATATTTGTCTTATCCGTACCTGCACACACAAAACACAAAAACAAGTATATTTTTGCCATTTTTAGTCTGTTTTGGGTCATTTAAGGTCATTTTTGGTATAAACAGATATGTGTATTTTACACTTATCACTAATCTACGGGTGATAACTTTATGATAAGCAAGTGTATTTACCTAATCATGCACTACTCCTTAGATTTCTTCTCATTGATCCGTTGCTTTGTCACACTTGTGATGATCTGTGTAAGTATTTCCTAGGTCATGAAAGGATTACACGAACTCACCGTCTATTTAATATTCTGTTAAGGCAACACACAAGTAAGGTAGTATGAAGACTATTACAATCCCCTTAAGAGTATATTAAATACATGTAAAATAACTTAAGAGGGATCAACCATATAGTGGGTAAGGTAGTATGAGACTGTTATCGATGGTATCCTTTCTACACTACTCGCGTTTCCCTAGACATATCAACAGTGATACAGACAAAAGCTGGGTTTATAAAGCCTAACGTGCACATCTATCAACAAGAAGCAACATCAAAAGGATCTACAATATAAGTTTTATGCAATCATAGATAAATACAAAAGAGGGTTTAGCCTCACATGTTATAAATAAAGCAAGAAGATAGATGAATCAAACAACACATAGACATATTGAATGATTAAAGATAAATAACCTTACTTGATTAAAACATGAATTCAATGTAGTACAATAGGGTTTTGAGGCCCTAAAAATGACCTATAAAGCTCCTAAAACGACTAGGGTTCGTCTCCCTAGGGTTATACAAAATTTTCCCAAAGTTACACACTAAAACCCTAAAAACGGATTTATATTTATAGAGATGTCGACGTGATGGCGTCGCTTTGTGATCCTGACGCCGTCGCCACGTAGATGATTCTAGATCCTCTTTAAGTCGGCCACGTCTTGACTCCGTCGCCAAATTCCTGATGTTGTCACTAGATTGATCACGACGGCGTCGCTTTATGCCTGTGACGCCGTCTCCAGCCACTGTTTGCATAAATCTTCAAGAGATTTAGTGTAGGTCCGTAATCTTGTCCGTTTCTTCTCTAAATGAGCCCAAGTCACGTGTATTTTCTTCAAAAGTCATCCAAGTGCTAAAAACCTGAAAACAAACGATTAAGCACATAATCTGGGCATATTTTCATGATTTAAGAGGTTAAATGACCCTGAAATAGTGTATAAAATGACACCTCATCGAATACCCCTACACTTGGGATTTGCTTGTCCTCAAGCAAATGGGCTTTTCTACCTAGACAATAGCAATATAAGGGTCATTTAACCTACTCTTTAAAAGTATTTTACAACACAACATTCTAGACCTCGTAATTAAAAGCACGACTTCAATCCGATAAGCTTTACTCTGAAAATGTTGGTATCGACTTTAAAGATGTAAACTCAAAACTCTAATTTGTAAAAATAAAAAGAACATATTTAAATAATCATTTTAAAAACTTCTGGGAAGAAAAACCACAGTTAATCTTATAATCCATAAAAGATTTTCCAAATAAACCTTGGTTAGTCATCCTATCTCGTAATCAACACTATCATCTCTTATTTCAATGCAATTTAAAACCTCTAATAAAGAAATACTAGCCTATATAAAATCCAACTCAACTCGTCAATTTAAAATCTACTTTAGATTAGTACAATTCTTCCATTTTACTAATGATTTTCCAGTCTAGCATGTTTTTAAAGTCTACATAACGTAGACACAAAACTATCATCATTAATTGTTAAGGAGAAAGCTAAGAAACTGCAACACTTTCGAAATGGTTAAAAATTACTTCTTATTCGACCACCAAACTGGAAAGACCTACATTTCGTTCCTTAACACTTATTATTTTTTTTTTTCTTTTCAACTACTAATATTTTATTTTTTTCATTTTTTTCTACAAATAAGATCTTAAAAATTTAAAATTTTTTGCTATTTTTGTGGGAAAACGGGTACGTAAGAACAAAACAATAAGCAGGTAACATCAATCGATAAATTCCCTCCCCAAAAATCCCCAAACTAAAACGAAAATTGTCCTCATTGTTTACAGTCGGGTTCTACAAAAATCTAAGCCGTTATATGAATATATGCAAAGATAAACGTGAATCGAATAAAGATAAAAGCGATTCGATCTTTCCCCAAACTAATTGCAAACAAAGGATAGGAAGCTCGAGTGATCCGGGACACAACACCGAACACGAGAGTGCTTCAAAAATTGTAGTCTCATCCTATAAAATGCACAAGTACAAACAACAACACTTAAGAAAGAACGGAAATGACTACTAGCCTCAACCATCACAACACATTTAAAAATAGAAAATAAGAAAAAAAAAGAAAAGGATAAGCATGGGGTGAACTCCCACGAAGCGGCTTGTTTTTGTTCACCGAGTCGTAAGCTCGACTCGATCCCTGAATTCATTTATCCTTAGGGAGAGAAACACTTAGAACAAGAAACTTTCATTGAAAATGCCACCGGCTCTAGATAAGAAAATGGAAAGGTAATGATGCCCAGGGTCAAAAAGGTGCTATACTCCGAAGGATAGAAATGAAGAAAGAAAGAGAATGAAGGTCAAATCGGAAACAAGGGTGGGAAGGGGGGGTAAAATATCGGCCATAAAATCATGCGGTTTAGAAACACCCTTAAACACTTTGGTTATCAAAATACCCGCTTCGGGTTTAAGACATTTCTTAACATCCTGGTGGTTCCGTGTGTATGTACGAGTGAGATGACTTCTATGAGAAATAATAAGAGTCCCGAGGAAATGTTCTCTCTTAAATTCTTCTCCAATGTTGCAAGATTTTTATCATGAATGGTATGATAAACTAGTATACCTGGTTTGAATACTTTGTCCTCGTTTCCGAGAGAATTCAAGGTAACACTAACCATACAACTCCAAAGTGAAAGCGAGTCGGAATCTAACAAAGGAGGTGGGAAAATACTTGAATGTCGTGGAATCAAAGTGCAACGGACTAATCCTATATAAAAATCCCTTTAATATTGGAACAATGATCATTAAAAACAATTGGAATAAACAAAGTGATTCCGTATTGGCATAGACAATGGTAGCAATTGGTAATTGGACTTGAAACTTTGTCATCTTTCATCTAATATCACAACTTCTTAGAGGGACATAAGAACGAGGTTTTTGGTTTCTTATTTAAGAACTTTGCTAAAAGACAAATTATCTTCTTCCTTATCGCAATACGAGTCATCATTCTCCATACAAATCGGATCAACGAGAAAAACATACGGCGTCAATCATTAACAAACCTTCTCTCCGAGAGAGTAAGAAGTCGGGATTGCTACTTGAAACTTCGAAGGATGGGTGGGAGGTTAAGATCATTCCCGTTGGAAACGAATCTCTTATCAAGATAAGCTCAAAATCACTTTCTTTCCGTGTAATTAAGTGTGAAGGAAAGAATGAAGACTTAATCTCAGACATCCTTATCGATCTCTTCAAGAGTGGATTAATGTGCTCAGATTAAAGTGTTATCATCGAAATCGGGTAAAGAGATTTGAAAAAGTTTCTTCATGACATCCATCTTATGATTGAAAACTCATTCACCCGGTGGTAATGAGTTAGGAAAGATTAAATTCATTGAAAGAATTCGCTCGAAATAGAATCACTATACTTTTTTCCCCATCGGAGAAGTACTATGAAAAGGAGCAACGATGGAGATAGTGGTAACGGCCACTAAAAACGATTGTCTTATCGAAAAATCAATGACATAACTAACGTTAACAAAATGCTTATCCTTGTTTTTCTCTCAGATTTATCGCATAAAAAACAAGTATCTTCCTTTTGCATATGCGAAAAAGGTCTCCCTAAAATAATAAGTCACTCTCGGTTCTGGTACAAAAATTAACCACAACAAAATCCGTAAGAAAAGTGAAACCATCAACTCTAACTAAACATCCTCGGCTATGCCCATTGGGTTCGTAATTGAACGATTGCAAGCTCAAGTTGTCAAATCGAGTATGAAGTCTAAAGCTTTAAGCCCAAGTTGCATGGATAAATGAGTTAAAGAGATTTATGCTCGCTCCGAATCGGCGAAAGCACAAGTCCTATCGAGACTTGAAAGGCCACAAGGGATAAGAAATTTTCCCGATTTTCCGAGTCTTCTCGGAACTTTGTATCATGATGTGGCGAACATTCGTTCATTCACTGGTTGTGATGGCGATTTCTTCAAGCTTCTCTTTGTTCCTTAGCAACGAGCTTAACCATTTGTTGAATTTCGGCATTTCGATGAGAGCATCTTTCAAACCAATCTCTAAACGGAGTTGTTTAAACATCTTCAAGAACCGGCTATGTTGAGCACTTGGTTTATCGTTTTCTCTCACTTTCATCCTCTCGGGATATGGAAGTTTAGATTGATTCGAATTAGGTCTTGGAGAATTAAGATCTTGAATTTCAACATTAACGGTTTTCTTTGCTTTTGGTTTTGGGATTTCAATGAAAATTGGGGATCGTTCTTCCCACCTGAGGTGGGACTTGTGGCGTTAACTTTCTGAACTTGTTTTTGCACTTTGTCGGTTGACCGTCTCGGGTTTTGCTCTAGATCTTTGAAGGAATAGAAATAAACGGGTGTAGGAACAAGAGGAGTCGAAGGTCCTTCACAAGTTTTTAACACCTTCGTGCTTGATTAGCATTACATGCCTCACGAGGTTAGTTACCGTTTGACGTGGATTGAGTAACCCGAAATCGCAGTAGAGGCGAATTTTGAAATTATAACAAAGACTTGTCAACATACTCGAAACATTAAGCCATTGATTTTGCAATTATTGACCTTGATTTTTGTAACATGTCTTCAATACCAGCATCGTGTGTGCCTTCGTAGTTATTCAAAATCCGTTTTCGAAGACATCCTTGAATTTGGTGAAACGGGAGGAATTCTTGATTAACCAAAGGATTGAATTTGTTGGTGGTTGGATGGTGGGGGCTGATAAAACGGCTCATTGATTGTTTGACGGGATTGGTTGAAATTGCATCCACGGTTTTTGATTAGAATTGAAAATTGTTTCCTTGATAACTGCTTTGGTTTTTTTCCTGATTTGTTTATTTGGAAGATTAAAACCGGGTGGGTCTCATTGATTTGCCAATAAATAGGAGGATCCTGTTAGAACAAAATTGCCAACGGCGGCGGTTTGTTGGAATTGATGAATGTTATCATGAAAAACGGGAAAATCGTTTCCACTTCGTGTTAACGGACAATTGTTGAAGTTATGATTTGCACCACACGTAACACAAACTTCCTCGACTGCTTTGACAGTAGCAGGAGTCGTAACATTCCCATTACCAACTAATCATCTTTTCTAATCGGGACCTCATTCTAAAATCCATTTTGTCCCTTAAGAGAAGCGGCGAGTTGTTGAATATCAAAGAATTAGAAGGGTGTAAATGTAGAAAGGAGGAGCATACGTACCACAATCTTGGTTCAATGCACGACTTCTTCTGAAATAACTGACTCTTGATTTACTCTCAATAATGGCTAAACCATCACGAGCATCTTACTAAAAATTTCCACCCGCGCGGAATCTAAAAACATCTTGATCATTGGTATCAAAGATATAAAGAACCGTATCAAGTTGATGTAATTCCGAGAAACCATGATGAGGACATTGACGAAGAAGTCCCTTTGAATACGTTTCCCATATGCATCGTTATGAAAGTTTCATTTCGGTTTTTGGTATAAAGTGGTGATTTTATTTCGAAAGTAAGAGTTTGTTTTTCGAAGGTGGAAAGAATTGGTTTATGAATTTCGAGACAAGATCATCCCACGTTAGAATCGATCGAGGTGGTTCTTTATCTAGCCAAGTCCGGGCTTCACCTTCGAGAGAGAAAGGAAAAAGCAAAAGCTTAATCTGTTCGTATTTGGAACTTCGGGATGTCTAAACGTAGAAGTGACTTTGTTGAAAAATCGAAGATGATTATGAGGTCTTGTTTTAACCGTAAATGATTACTTTTAACAAGAATTAATCAAAGTTGTTTAAGCTCAAAATTATTGCATATATCGTGGACAACCATATTGCCATCTTCGTATCCCTCGAGGTTAGCTGTAACAATTGAGCCATGGAACGATGTCGGCCAAATGGAAACTCGTGTTTTCCTCGAACAATAACCGGTGTTATTTGTTGTTTTCGATAATTTCGATTACGAGCTTGAGAACGAGTGCGCATGCACTAAAAATAAAGAAATTAAAAAGTATACAAAAAATTACACTAAATTTTTTTTTTGGATTTTTGAATTTTTTTAACAATCTATTTTAAACGGATACACGGAAGACAACTTAAACCAAATAATCGAATTACTTCACGGTAACTCTTAAAAATTCATCTTAAGAAGAAACCGTGGCCTCGTAAATGACACAAATGAAAAGTTTTTTAAATCTTTGGTTCGATTTTAGGAACGTATATTCCAATTTCACACCGGAACTTAGTAATAATAATAAACCTCCTCAATTGAAGGATATAATATGTTGTGTACTATTACCAACTTATTGTATTTTATTTTTTTAAGAGAAAATTTCTATTATTTTTTTTATGATTTTTTATATGATAACTATACAAAAAAGAAAAAGAAAATATTTTTTACTTTTTAAATTTAAATATGTTTTTTTTTTGGATTTTTTGAAAATATATAGACAAGAATGAAACTTCGAGGACGAAATGAATCTTCAAACCAAATCAAACAAAACGTAAAACACGAAGGAATCTTGAAACACAATCCCCGACAACATAGGCGCCAAAACAGATTGTGAGTTATTATATACGCAACAAAAAATACGTAGTAATATTCAAAAGAGTAATTAATCAACTTTCCTAAAGTCATTATCGCTTAAGAAAAGCTCACTCTAAAAGATAATATAATATATATATTATAATTAACCGGGGAAGTTGACCACGCCGTGTGTTTCTCCAACGACTGTGAAATTAAAACTTTGCCATCAGCTGGATTATGATTTGAAATGAGAGAAAAGATATATTGAGAGTATAAAACTACTATATAAAACAACAATTAAAATGACCAATTCAAAGCAATAAACCTTAAACAAATTTAAACCGGGAGCAAATGAAAACTGATAAAATAAGCAAGATACACAAAAATTATCTCCTAAAAATGCAACTAAATTTCAATAACCTAAATTAAGACAAAAGAAAATTTTAAGAAAAAGAAAACATTTTTTTGATTATTTTTGAATTTATTATGAATTAAAAACTAATTTAATCTAATTAAATCCTAAAAAATAGCAAATTAAGTCCTAAAAATTTAGAAAAATGATTTATAAAATAAAACTCAGAAAAAACTATTTTAAAATTAAAATCCTATTTTTAAAATTAAAAATAAAAGCTCAAAAATGAAAATAAAAATCTAAAAGAGTTGAAAATGATTTTTCTTAATGTAAAATAAAAGTACTTTTTATAAAACTAAAAACTGTTTTTTTGTAATCTTCTCAAACTTTTTTCTATTTTTTTACGATTTTTCAAAAATTAAAACTTTAGAAAAATAATTAAAAATAATCTACTTAATGAAAAATTATCAAAAAATCAGGAAAAGTCTAAAAAACTATAAAGATTACTAGAAAAATAAAAGAAAATTCTCACTTAACAAAAACCCTACATATGAGCTGTGTTCAAACAACTGCTTTATTAAAAATGAGAGAAAAGGAAAACGTGTATCACTAATTTAGGTTTGTGCAAGCTAAGTTATAGCTATTGTAGCACACTTGGGTAAAACAGTATGGCATGTGAGGGGAGAAGGTCCTTGGGTTCAAGTCTGGCAACCGACAGACCCCTTATTTGTTATTGTTTTTTTATATTTTCACTTTTTGCAAAAACTAATTAACTAGAATTTTAAAGAAGACAAACTTTTTTAAGCATTTTATATAAATGATACATAAGCTGAAAGTCTAAGATAAGCTTTTGAAAAAGACTTATGAAATCAGCCAGGACATTAAGTGGGCTGCAAAGCTCACTTTTGCTAATTTTCACTAAAGGGATCTTGCAAAAATGCTCAAATTAAGCTATAAACTGAAAAGCAAAAGATGTTATAACTCCTTAAGATGTGCGTAATCTAGAAAATGAAAAGCATATTAACTAATAACTAATGAATTCAAACTGAATTTGAAAGGCAAGTCGAGTACAATACTCATAAAATGACTCAAAAAGCTCAAATTAAAGTAAGTCAAAAATCACTATAATCTAGAACCAACCCGTTAATCTTTATAAAACTATAGAAATCAACTAATAAGCTATTGAACTAAATGCTAAAACCCCAAACCAATATAGCTAGATATTTGAAATTAAAAGCTACTTTCTATCACTTATTGGTTCTTTCTATAGGTTTCATTTTATTTTAGATTTTTTAAAACTTTATAAGCTAAATGTACAAAGCAAAATAAGTATTGAAAGATGAAAATTAAAACTAATAAACCAAACTAAATAAGCAAAGTAAAAACTAAAAGGTACTAAAGAGTAAGCCCCTAGAACCAACAATTACTTATCTTAAAAAGAGGCTATTAAAGAGTCAACATTGTCTAACTTCTGAAAAGGGCAAAAGACAAGTGCAACAAATCCAAAATGCAGGTAACCAATTGGAATCCTACTCATTAAACTTACTCAATGAGTATGCACAAACACTTAGCAAACCAAATCAAAGCCTTTTAAGGCTTGGATCACATTTTTACAAGCAAAGAGAAAGGGAATTAATACCCTGGTGCTGAGATAATCTTAATAAGCCACAAAACTATTTAAAATGTAAACTAAACCTTAAAATTTGTTTAAAACTTAATAATCTAAGAAAACTCAACATTCCAAAGTAAAATATACCAAATGGCTTTGTACATTTGAGGTCAAATCTAAGCTTATTCCAAACACTCCTTAACAAAATGACATAATTTACATTTAACTTATATAAATTTGAAATCCACTTAACAAGGCCTGAACACCAGATACTTCCATCGTTCCCATATTAAAGTGCCATTTATAAACTTTTAAATTCTTTTTCTTCTAACTTTAACCTTAATTATTTCATCTTATGTTATATGATACACAATGCAAAAAAATATGAATGTATAGAGTTTCGAATGTTATTTTTCATTGGAAATAATTTTCAGTCAGTAAGCATTATAGAAACAAAAAGAAAAATATTTACGGTCAAAGTTTATAAAAAAAGAATTCGAAATTCAAAAAAAAGTCAAAGGACACTTAATTATGGGACGGAAAATGGAGTAATATTTAGCTTATAACTAACTAATTAAACATAAATCAAAACCACTTACACGTAGAGGTAACAAAGTAAGCATCGTAAACTAATTTTTTTGGATTTATATGTTATTTAAGACAGATAAGCTAGTCATAAGTTTTTAAAACTATATAATACTAAAACAAGAAAAGGCAAACTCCACTTAAAAAAGCTTAAAATAAAATAAGATAAAGCCACTAAATAGCAGGCAATTAAGCCAAGATAAGCAGTTTAACAAAAAATAATCAATTATTAAGCTATAACATAAATTCAAAAAAGTAAATAGAAGACTTACAATTCTTCATCTTAACAGAAGCTTTAGGCTCTTTGAGCTATCTACAAGCCTCTAGCTATACCATATGGATAGACTAGTAAAAGTCCTTGGGATTTCCTTCCATGAATAAATCCCCTATCAAAGCTTATTAAAGTTCCAAAATATGTTAAGTTTTAAACTAATTTTAGATTTAATGTGTAAATAAGGTATGTATTAAGCTCCAAACAAAAGCTTAAAAGACTTATGAGAGCTTATTAGCTGTATTAAGAACAATAGCGTTAATATTATGAGAGGTAAGTGAGAGTTAGATGTAAATAAAACAAAAGTGTCATATGATCAGTATTATTTTAAGAGTAAAACTAGATTTCATTATAAATAAAACTAGATTACATGATAAAAGTAAATTACAAACTGAAATTAAAAAAAATTGCAATAAAGCAAAATTTCAGCAAAAATCTACAAAGCTACTACGCGACTCTGTGTGTGTTTGTGTGTGTGTGTGTGAAAAGTGATGCCAATATATATAAATAAAAAATAAATAAAATGAAAAGGAGATAAAAAAAAAAAATCAAGAAGAATACAGTAGTAAAGAATATCAATATATAAATAATGAAAAAAAATCGAGTAGGTCATTAAAAATAATATAGAACAAAACAAAAAAAAGATAATACTAGAGACAAAGCACCAAAATAATAACTCTAACATAAAAAAGATCACTACAACAACACGAATACACCAAATCAAACACGCATCACTCTACCAACACTGCCTCAAACCATCATACACCAACGGAACAACTCCCAACAACACACCAGCTCACATCACACACACAACCCCCACCCACATCCACCTCATACACCTCGAAACCCCACCACACAACCCCACACAACACTGTACCCACATCACTCACATGCATTGACACAACACACAACAACAAGCATACATGCAAACCAAAAATCATCCCACCATCCACACATCACACACTAAAACCATCACCAACCCCACCCAACATATCACAATCACCCCATCTTCGCTATAACAGACACACACCACTTCACAACCCACGCACTCATTCAGCAAAAACGACGCACGAACACAAACAACCAAGTTCACTCACCAACACATCCAAAAACACAGCCACACACCGGCTCATCCAACCTCCGACCCAGCCCACATCATTGCGAAAGCAACCCACCACGAACCAACACACCCCACCGGCCCCCAACGCACGCCACAGAACCATTTCCCTGACCCCAATTTCCCTTACACCCGCCCACACTCCACCCCCACCACGCATGCACAAACCTTCCTAGCACCACTACAAACATCACACCCACCACACCCAGCATTGACAGCCCGCCCAATACAACACAACACCAACACATCAGGAATACACACAGCACAACAACAAACCCAGCAACCAAACCTCACCACGAACCCCACAAACACAACAGCACAACACAAACACACCCAAACAACGTGTGGATTACCTTCTATCAACAAACAACTCTACCAATCACAAACAAACCCCAAGACACTCCGGAACACGAAGCCACACAACACAAATCTCCAGCTCCAACACCCACGCCCCAACCCTTCAAATGCCAAGCAACACATCACCTACCCCACCACCCCCCAACCCACACCACCACAAGCCCGTACAGCAACAACTCCTAAATCACCTCTATAATTCACACATCACTTCAATACAAGGTGACACACAAACCAAATCATAGACCCTCAATAGCATTAAAATGTTAGAGATGGCATAAATAGTAAAACCAAAAAACCCATGAGTCTAACTCATAGGCCACGTAGCTTATAAGGTCTAAGAGAACCGAAAAAATGAGCCATTTCTATTACTTAATAAACCCTGTTCAAGTTTAATTGTATCCCTTGAATAGACTATTAACGCGACCCCAACACTATAGTGTGATTATGTCCCTAACGTATTTGACTGAGTGTGAAAAATGGGAAGAACGATGAATAATACACACAAACATTGGCGCCCTTCATTAAAACTGAAATTTGGGCAAATCAGGTGATAGGTTTTGAGTATTTGCACTTATCCTTCCTTGTGGTTGATTATTAAAAGATGTAGTAGTAAATACAACATTCAAAATGACAACTTAAGACCATGTGGTATAAAAAAAGGTAATTGGGCTAAGGGTATTAGGCTTTGTAACCGGGGGTATGGATTTTAAGGATTTAAGGCCCATTTAAGGTTTAAGAGACTAATTGGAGAAATTTTTAAGGAACTATGGTGACATAAAAGGAAAAATTTGGTTTTTTGATCGTGATATATGGTTGACTTTTGTTGACCAGGATTTGACTTTCTTTGACTGAGACTTTGGCTTTTTCTGGCTTTGGCTTTGAATCTTTGGCTTCCTCTTTGTTTCTCTTACGGTTTATCGTGTTTCGAGTTTGCTCCGTTTATGACGGTCTTTCCATGGTGATATTATCTAAATCCGAACCTGCACACACAAAACTACAAAAACAAGTATATTTTTTTCCAGTTTTAGATGTGTTTTGGGTCCATTTAAGTTCATTTTTGGGTACTAAACCAGATAATGTGTACTTTAACACATATCATATCCCATAGCGATCTATGGTAACTGCGTATGTGAACCAATTTTAATCACCATGTAAATCATTTGCAAACACAAGGCATGTTCTCTACTCCGCAATATATATTTAAAAACAAGTAAACATGGGCTAATAAACTCACCCTTCGATGATAAGAACGATACATATAGAGCATCTAATATGCACAACACTAAACTGGCAAGACGAAGCTACTCGATCAAGAGTATGCAAGGCTCAACTAAAAACTGCCTTTAAAAATGAAGTCCCCTAGCCTAGGATAAATGAATTCGGGTTCCCGGTGTATTATTACCTCAACGCGACACGTGATAAAGATTTAGATTTCCAAGATGTAATAGTTTGGTGGTTGGTAATATAAAATAAATCAAAAGTAACGTAAATAGTAATATACTCCCGATATATTACAATATGAAAAATATTGTCAAGTTATATAATTCATACCGTAAATTATATAACAAAGAAAACCAATCAAATACATAATATCGAGAATATAAACTTTATAATTAAATAAATAAACACGGTGAGTAAAAGAATGTTGAATATTACATTTCGACACGTCGAAAATCACCATTTAATCCTAGAACGTTTCTTGCGATAAAAGTATACTCACTTCTAAAGTTATTAGAATTAAACAAACATGTTAGTAAAGATTTTACAACAATTATGAAAGTTATCTCTAGCAGACAATAATTAGTAAAATATAAAATAATATTTATAAATTTACATTTCGTCTCCATCGACGGGTCGTGACTAAAAAAGATTATGCATCATTTAAAAGCATAGTTTCGTTCTTTTTATCCGGTTAGATGTATAATACAAATTATTTATCTTAAAATATAACGGTAGGTCCCATATTAATCGGTTCTAAATAATAACGCTTTAGTACAACAATACTAAATATAAAAATTTATAAAATTTTCGCCATGCATTTTCCGTTTATATATCCGTTTACCCATATTTATAAAACTTTTTTATAATGTTTTTCCTTTATCCACTTTTCAACAAACCGCGGCGTTTCAAAATATCTACATGTTTTTAAATATAAATATAATATATATTTATAACTAAACCAATTAATAAAATATCATATTTATTTAACCTTAACCACCATTTTAATTCCCGATTTAATAATTTATAAGACTCTTGTTAAATAAATTAGTCACAGAGTATAAAACCCAAGCGAACCCTCGTATTTTTCTCTAAACCAAACGCTAAATTCCCTATAATCGATTTCTGCTGTCCCAGAAACGCAACCCTTACAACCTTGTTGTTAACCCAAACACACCTATGTCGATTCAGCTAAAACCAAACACACCCTTATGGTTAATCTGCTCACCCAAACGCCCCTCGTGGGCTGTTAAACCCACAACCAAACGCCCCTTGTGGGCTGTTTTTAATACCAAACACACCCTCACGGCTTGCTAAAATGGCGAAACAAACACACCATATTTGGCAGGTAAAACCCAAACAATAAAAGCACCCTATTCGGCTGTTTTAACACCGAAAACAAACACCCATTTCGGCTGTTAAAACCGCAAAAAAGACCAAACGAAACGCCCCTGTTTTTTGTGGTTGTATTATCACGGGGGCAAAAACAAACACCCCTTATGGCTAGAATAAACATATAAATAGAACACCCAATACGGGCTTGTTAGAACATCAACCCAAACGCAAACAACCTTAACAGTTTGGGCAAATTAATACCAACCAACGCATCCCTCGTTGGCCGCCATAAACCCACGACCATACTCGAACCTTATTTTTTTCCTACCAAGCCGAAACCACCCTAAACTGTATCTACTAACAAAAACGCGCCATAAGGGGGGGTGGTAATTTTGTTACCAAAACGCAACCGATGTGCGGTAAACATAAAACCAACTCACCTAAATTGCGAAACAACAACCAAACGAACACCCCTTGCTTTTATAGAACTTAAAACTTAAACGAACCCGACTGCCCTTTGGAGAAAACACTAAACCAGACGCAACCATGGTTGAACTTGCCAACAGTCCCAACGCACCTATTTGGTGGACTGACCGAACCCAACGCACCCATTTTTGTCATTAACCAACCAAACGCACTGCTGTAGGTGGTTTTAAACCCAACACCCCAAACGGCTGATAATCAAAAAACAAGACGCACAATAGCTAAGCGACCCTTGGTGCTTTATAACAAAACCACAAACCACCCTTGCTACTGAGTCGCAAAACCCAACGCACCCTTTCTTGGTGCTCTGCCAACCCACGCACCCCTGTTGGTTTTTAATAAAACCACACGCACCCTTTTCGTGGTGCTATGAAGGTGGCGGTGGCGGTGGTGTTTGGTGGTGCGTGATGAGGATGGTGGTGATGGTGATGATAACATGATGATAATGATGATGGTGACGAGACAAGGGGGCTGAGGTGGTGGCGGCTGGAGACGATGGGGATGGCGCGTGGTTCAGCGGATCGGGTAAATCGAGCGGAGAGAGGCAATTTTGGACTTGGCCGGAAAACTCGCCGGAAAAGTTTTCCGGCGGTGGCGAACGGCGACGGCGGCGGTGATGGCCGGTGGCTGCCGGAAATTGAGAGAGAGGTGAGGGCACATATGTGTGTGTTTTATAAGAGATGGAATGAAAAATATAATTATAACTTTTATATTTATATAACTATTTTAAAAGTTATAAAATAAAAGTGTCAAGTCTCAATTTGTTTGGGGTTCATTTTGTAACTATTTCCCAGGGACCAAAAGTGTATCTTTTGAGTATTATTTTGTAAAATAATGGTTCGGGACTTGTTTGAGCGACTTAACGAATGATCCGAGTCACAAAACTTGCGCCATTGTTTTCCAACTTATTTTTCCCATAAAAATAAGTATTCACTCGATAAATTTTCATAAACGTTTTATAAAATTATTTAAAACGTTTATTATTTATTTGTATGTTACTAATAAACCTTGTATGTAAAATGATCTTCTATTCGAATCTTTGCGTCTTTAACAAACATTAATGAATACAACGATAACTGATTTATTAAATATTTTTATTTAATAAAAGTGTTAATTAAATATTATTTAATTATTTTCCTGTCGGTACGCGTTGTTCTTGATTCTAAAATCTTGCGAGGGTATTTAGATCATTTTCTGCTTGTTTCCGGGTCTCGGGCAAAACTAAAAAGTTGTCAGGAATGTCGTTTTACATCAAATTGCTTTAGAGTCCGAATAATGAAAACGTGATTTAGCTGCTCGTTTTTGATAAATCAACTTAGGAATAACATATATCTCCTTTAAATATGTTTCGAAAAATTACCGGTTACGCGGTAATCGCTTTTATGTGACAATAAAAGATCAAAAGTCAAAAAGTCAAGTCAGACCCAAAAAGTCAAAGGGTAAAATAGTCATTTAAAATTTCGAAAATTACCGGATGTTACAGTACCTACCCCTTAAAGAAATCTCGTCCCGAGATTAAATTTGTGTTAACCGATTATGTGACCAAGAAAAGATTTAGGATTTAATAAACCAGTTGAACATGACGCTGATAACTTTATTAAGCAATATCTGATGCTTCGTCACTTCTTAATATGCATAAATTTCGGCTAGGTTGACCAGGACATTCAATCCATTAGAATAGGTATCTTAGAGAAACATCATTACAAGGCTTATAGTTGGTATAAATGCCTTATGAAGAAAGCCTCTTAATAGTGAACACATCAAAGGAGAAAGTGTAGTCACGTGGTTATGTCTATATAAAGTTATAAATGTCTTAAGGCAGAGTCTCGTTTCTGCTATCTGTAATGTTCGATGATTAATAACGGATGAGGCTAAAGGATGTAAGTATCCAACTTACTTGGCAGTACTAAATAGTATCATGACTTAAATTGGTATACTATTGGTCTGCAATGTATAATTCAACTGAATACTATATCGACATATGCTTATCTCGTTTAAGGTGGGTTTCATCACCTAGTTGATAAAGTTTGTACAATCTGGGGCCACTCCAGGACCCAACAACAGCAACCATAACGACAATAACCGTAACGGGCGGTGATGGAATATTGTACCCAGTCTGCTAATTCGAGATAGAACTAAGTCCGTTAGCTCAAGAGTGTAACAAGTCTGCTAGCCCCGCAAACAGTTCATGATCGTAAGGATTTTTAACGGCAAAAGTAATAACTTAAGAATGAGATAAGGTAGTTCCAAGTGAGGCCTTCAGATTTCTGCGGAGTGGTAAGACACGATTGTGTTTCTAAACCTTTCTAACGGATTCCGGTGATTATCGGGTTCGAGTTCATACTCGTGTCATATTGGATACCATTAAGCCCACTCATTTATAATTCATTATTTGCATAAAGAAGCGTCCCAATTTATGGAAATAATGAATTGATAAACTTATGGTTCGGGGATTTACAATTTATTTATTTAAATGAAGAGGCGTCCCAATCCTTTCAAATAAATAAAATAAATAAAGTATAATTCGTCTCCTACTTAATAATTCCCTATGCAATACGCGTTTAACTCACATAACCTTCAGGTGGTGGATGTACAGGACGATGCATGTGCTCTAATGCAGTATGGGTCGAGGTTCCAAACTGTCTTCGCGAGACGAGGTGTAAAAACAAAATAAGGAATATCGCCTAGAGTTCAAGATTGTTAAATGAGTACTGGTTAGTGTAACAAGGTAAGGTCTCTATGAACGTGTCAACATAGCGATTATCATAACAATCCTCCTATAACAAGTCCCCTGGCATACAAGACTTGTATATACTTAGATTATACATAATCCCATTGTAAAAACAGAAACTGTGAGGGCTTTGTTGCTAATCTGTTCTACATAGAAATTAATATCATATCCTCCATATTACAAGTCCCGCCCATACAAGACTTGTAATACTTATATTCATACAGAAATCCATGTAAACAAAAATTATGACGCCCTCTATGTAATACGATATTGTATAAAGCTACGAAGAAAAAAAATATTCTTAGAGACCATTGTTTAACTTATAATGTCTGAGAACGAAAAGAGACATTAGAGACCATTGTGTAATTTTCTGTCTTGAGAACGGAATTGAGACCATTGTGAAACATCACATGTCTAAGAAGTAAAATGAGACAATTGTGCTAACTACAATGTCTGAGGTATAAATGAGACCATTGTTCAACTCACGATGTCTTAAGAAATGTTCTAGTATTTATATAAATAACTCTTATATAAATAAACGTACGATATACGCAAAAGGAATGCAAGCATATATATTATATATATGTATGTCATGTAAGCACTTAATGTAACAAGTAATGTAAGCAAGTAAGCAAGTAGTGTGTATGCACTTTGAAAATGTTTGATGTGATGCAATATTTGTGAAAACGGTTATAGTCTAGGGTAAAATATGCAACCTAGTTCTCTATAACCAGTGCTCTGATACCAATCTGTAACACCCCCAAAAACGTGTCGCAGCGGAAATTGTGTCCGGGGGCGTTACTTCATAATACAACAACACAAGATACAAGAGAACGACCTCTAAATGTGTCGTTTGAAAAGTAATCTCGTTGATTTTCTTGAAATTGATATAACATTTGTCCCATAATTGCATCACAATGAAAAGCTTGAAAGCAACACAACGAGATTTGATCATTTGTAGAAATCCATGATGAAATCTTATCAGATTAATGCACATCAAACAGGCCAAGCATCTAATTCACCTGAGAAAAACATGCTTAAAACGGTCAACATAAAGTTGGTGAGTTCATAAGTTTTTGCAAGTATAAATGTTGAACAAAGTTCCGTGAAGTATGCATGACCATTTCAATCCTCAAATAGTCACCAAAACGTATGTATGAATGTTATAAATCAAAGAGCCGTAAAGTATGCATGACCATTTAAATCCCCAAATAGTCACCAAAACGTATGTAAATTGGACCACCTTTGTTTAAAGTATGCATTGCCCTTTTATTCAAGGCACAGTAAATATCCATGTGTGTATAAAACAATGATTACGATTACTCTAAGATCATGAAACAGATGCACTAATATAACAGTAAAAATTCATATGTATTTGTTGGGGGCCCTGTAGTCCCAACCAATCGTAATCCGACATGTTATAACGTTCGTTTACCTAGTGATAGCTAATCACCCGAACGGGGATTGTCAATCCCGAATAGATCTATTTTATAACATGCGCGTAGACAACATGCTATAACGTTCGTTTGCCAAGTGATAGCTAATCACCCGAACGGGGATTATCAATCCCAAATAGATCTATTTTATAACATTCGCGCTCACCCTCCAAGTGATTTACAGTTCATGAAGCTGTGACGTAGACTTATATATACCCATCACAGGTGTCCCCTCCAAGAACACCCGGGCAGTGATTTAAAGAATATATACTCCCGTTACCGGTGTCCCCTCCAAGAACACCCGGGCAGTAAAGTAAAAATATGTACTCCCGTTACCGGTGTCCCCTCCAAGAACACCCGGGCAGTACCGTTTTTGTCATCAGTTCAATCCGCTTAAGCTAATCCGTAATCCTTTTTCAAAAGTAAAATATGCATTCGTGACCAAAAAATGAAGTCAAGTAATGTATCCCATAGCGAGCTATGTAAATGAGTATGTAAACCAATTTGTAATCAACCATGTAAATGCATTTGTAAACAAGCATGTTCTCACCCCAAAAATATATGTAAAACCAGTAAAACATGGGGCTATAAACTCACATTGATGTTGTAGAACGATTTGCAGAACTGCACATATTAAGCATGGCACAAACGGAAAGACCGGAACGGCTCGTTCAAGAAGTTGCAACTAATCTTAACGGCTAAGTCTCACTAGCCTAGGATAATGTATTTGGGTTTCCCGATGAATGGTCAAATAGGCATCCTAATATGCTCAATGAACGGAAGTCGAAGCGGGCTCGATCAAGAAGTTTTTGCACTACTTCTTAAAGGCTAAGTCCCATATAAGGCCTAGGATAATGTATTGGGGTTTCCCGACGATCATGGGTCACTTCAACGCGACACGTTGATAAAGATTTAGATTTCCAAGTTGTAATAGTTTGGTGGTTGGTTAAATAAATAAATTGGAAAGTGATCGCAAAGTATGTAATATATCCTGTATATATTACATATGAAAATAACCCTTATATAACTCATACTGTGAATTATATAACAAAGACAAACAATCCAAAGATTAATGTGATGTATATACTGCTTTGCAAGTATTATATAATAAGTGTGAGCAACTAATTAAACCAATTAGTTTGATCCGTTTCTGAAATCACCATTTAACTGAATAAAAAGTTCTTATGTAAACGTAATCGTACGTTTTAAGATTACCAATTAAATTAAACGATTTTTGTAAAGCTTTTACAATAATTATTATGTTATCTTCTAGCTGACAATTATAAAATATAAAATAATATTTTATAAACTTATATTTCGTTTCCTCGACGGGTCGTGGCTAAAATTGTTGTCTCATTTGTAAAAGTAAAGTTTTCGTTTGTGGTCGGATTATCGTATAGTTATATTTTAGTATATTTTTAAAATATAACTTAGTCTCTTTTACCGGGTTTAAAATAATAAAAGTTTTAGTAAAACATTACTAAGTATAGAAATTTTATATAAATTTCGTCATGACTTTTCCGTTTATAAAACGATTCCTATATTCGTAAAATCTCAACGCTTTCCCTTAATCAATATGTGTTGCAATTATTAGCTTGTTAATATTTCAAGCACCCGCGTGTTTTAAATATAATATTTATTTGTTATCATATCTAAACTAAACCAAATAATAAACATCATATTTATTTAACCAATTTAAACCACCAATATATATCCGGTTTATAATTTATATATCTCGTGTTATATTTATTAGTTGATTTGTATAAACCAATCTCACCCTTTGTGTAATTCTGCTACCCCAAACGCACCCTATACGTTTTCTACATCAACCAAACGTACCCCTTGCTATTTCTGTAAAACCAAACGCACCCTTATTGCTTTCCCGCTAAACCAAACGCACCCTTGTCTGTTTTATGCTAAACCACACGCACCCTAATCTGTTTGACCCGAAAACAAACGCACCCTTTGTTGGTGATTTTAACCCAACCCGAACACCCCCTTTGCGGCTTTCCTGCCACCGAACAAACAAACACCCCTTGTGGGGTTGAGACACACCAAACGCATCCTGTTTGGATGCTAGGACGCAGCAACAAACACCCCGTTGGTGGTGGTGACTGCCAAACGCACCCTTGTGGTGGTGGCAGTCAACCAAACGCACCCTCGTCAGTTTCTACATCAACCCAACGCACCCTATAATTTTTATAACAAACTCAAACGCACCCTAAGCTGGTTCGTAGCCAAACAAACGCACCATTGGTGCAACCATACACCGAACGCACCCATTTCGGTGCAAAACACAAACCAAACGCAGCCTAGCTGCGGTGCACAGTAAACCGACGCACCCTTGGTGGTGGTCGGTGTGGTGGTGGCTGTGGAGGTGACGACGACGAGGAGATGATGATGATGAGATGATGATGGTGTTAGGTGGCGTGGGATGGCAGCAGTGGTGGTGTAGGTGGAGTGAGGAGGCAGCGGCGAGGGGGGGGTGAGTGGTGGTGATGGAGAGGCGCGTGGCGGCGAGTGGTGGTGGGGATCGGGTAGATCCGGTGATGAGGATCATTTTTGGTCTTGGCCGGAAAAGTCCGCCGAAAAAGTTTTCCGGCGGCGGCGAGCGGCGGCGGTGGCTGACCGGCGGTGGTGGCCGGAAATAGGGAGGGGGAGAGGTTTCATGTGTGTGTGTTTTATAAGAGATGAAAAATGAAAAATATAATTATAACTTTTATATTTATATAACTATTTTAAAAGTTATAAATTAAAAGTGTCAAGTCTCAATTTGTTTGGGGTTCATTTTGTAACTATTTCCCAGGGACCAAAAGTGTATCTTTTGAGTATTATTTTGTAAAATAGTGGTTCGGGACTCGTTTGAGCGACTTAACGGATGATTCGAGTCACGAAACTTGCGCCATTGTTTTCCAAATTATTTTTCCTATAAAAATGAGTATTCACTCGATAAATTTTCATAAACGTTTTATAAAATTATTTAAAACGTTTATTATTTATTTGTATATTACTAATAAACCTTGTCCGTAAAATGATCTTCTATTCGAATCTTTGCGTCTTTAACAAACTTTAATGAATACAACGATAACTGATTTATTAAATATTTTTATTTAATAAAAGTGTTAATTAAATATTATTTAATTATTTTCTTGTCGGTACGCGGGTATTTAGATCATTTTCTTGATTCTAAAATCTTGCGAGGGTATTTAGATCATTTTCTGCTTGTTTCCGGGTCTCGGGCAAAACTAAAAAGTTGTCAGGAATGTCGTTTTACATCAAATTGCTTTAGAGTCCGAATAATGAAAACGTGATTTAGCTGCTCGTTTTTGATAAATCAACTTAGGAATAACATATATCTCCTTTAAATATGTTTCGAAAAATTACCGGTTACGCGGTAATCGCTTTTATGTGACAATAAAAGATCAAAAGTCAAAAAGTCAAGTCAGACCCAAAATGTCAAAGGGTAAAATAGTCATTTAAAATTTCAAAAATTACCGGATGTTACATATACGGTGTCTTGTATTTCTAACTTGTTTATCACTGTTTTTAAGATCCAATGTGTTCATGTTTATATCTTTTGAAACCCCTTCCTTGTTACACATGACGTACTTAGATCTTACCAAAACGCTTTTAGTTTTTTTTTGCCATTTTTTTAACTTCAAAACCTCCAATTTCAGCATAAAATATATAAAAATCAACACATTCCTCAATCGTATCAAAAACTTTCCCCTCGATAGGTAAGTAAAACTTTATAAACTACTACCAATATCAAATAAAACAAAATCACATGTGATTTACCTGTAGCTGCTACAAGATTTTCTTCTTCATCTATGTCTACAATAAGACCATTCACTTCTTGGATTTCAGTGTCAACCAAATTATTTTCATCATCAACAACCATAACGGCTTCGTTTAACTAATTATCATCAATATTTTTCAATTCTTGATCTGTTTCCATAGTTAGGGTTAATAGTTATGATTAACCGATCTGTTTTGCAGAGATTTAAAGGAATTGTAGCAGTTAGGTTAATCTTCAGTGGTTGGTAATGGTGGTTGGTGATTGTCGTTGGTGGTTGGTGGTTGGTGATGGTTGTTTGTGGATGCGTCGGTGGTTGGAGATGTTGTTTTTTAATCATCGGTGGTTGGTGATTGTGGTTGGTGATGGTGGTTGGTGATGGTGGATGGTGATGGTGGTTGGTGATGGTGGTCGTTTTGTGAATGGCGGCGGTTTGGTGGATGCTGGCCGATGGTTAGTCGACCTAGAGAGAAGTGTGTGTGTGTATTTTTTGGAATAATGTAGAATGTGTATAAAGTTAAGCTTTTATTATTTCCAGAATTACCCTTCATGTAGAAAGTCTGGTGGGATTTACAACCCTTAGATCATAGATAAATGGAGGGTGGAGATGGAGTCTTTTGATCTATGCTACATATGGAGTCTTTAAGGATCTCAACTCGTTATGTTGATCCACCTCAATTCGGGTCATTAGTTAGATTGTAATTATGAGTTCTAAAACTCAAGTGTAGGGGTGTGTTTATAAACCCCAAAGTGATGTATTATGTTATCAAGTATATATATATATATATATATATATATATTACATTATATATAAGAGGAGGCATGCCACATATAATTCCACATGACATCCCATAATGCCATGTCATAAAGCCATGTCATCATGTTTTTTTAATTTTTTCTAAAATTTGGTTTTAATTTTTTTTGTTTCTAAAATTATAGGATGCCATGTCATAATACCACGTCATCATAGATGCCATGTCAGCTGATTTTTTTTAAATAAATATTTCGTTTTTATTAAAAAAATTGTCTTTGGCATGTTTGTATGCTAAGTCGCGCTCTGTAATCTAAATCACCATCTACAAGACAGGTTATTTTTTTTTGAATTATATTTCAAGTTCTCTCTCTCTATATACTCGGAGTGAAGGACCTTATCACACTAAACACCCCCACTTTTCTAATTACCAATCTAAAATCAGAATCCTCTACCAAATCTAAAATAAGATAATTTAAGAATTGATTTTAAGAAGATATCCATCACAAACAATGATATTAGATACGTCTCCTAATCATAAACCCTAATGATAAACTTCTTTCAATTCTAGATATGAATACATTAGGGTTTATCATTAGCGTTTATCTTTCAATTTTAGTTGATTTTATTTTGTTTCTTGAGATTATAATTTGTGTTTTACTCATTTGTGTGTTTACTGATTTGTGGTAATTAAACTTTATCTATGCAAGAGTTGGAAAAACACGCATGCAAAATCTCGCTCTTCTCTAAACCGATCATTGAAGCTCACACAGGTATGTAACACATCTTATGATTTCATTGTGTATGCATATGTATTAGGGTTTTAAGGTTTTATTTATAAGTATTGGAAGCAACTGCTGCAACAACCATGCCCAAGCGATTATGATTAACTCATAACTAGTCAAATAAGCTACTTACTACCTTTTCATGTGGTGGGAAGACATCATAACACTATACAATTGGTATTTTCATGTGTGTTTTAATGTGATTATGCTATAGGCAATTATGTGTCGTGTTTCATTTATAGATTAGCAAGTATAAGATTTCAAATATTACCCTTTGTTTATAGATCAACAATGGTGATTAGCTTGGTGGTAAAAGCAGAGCGGTGATTGATAAATATGTTACATAAATAAACAAAAGGTAATTTCTGAAATCTTATAGGTCTGTAACTTTTTCTAAAAGTTTAATTATTTTTTCATGTTTGTTATTGTTAGGGAGCGGTAAAAAAATCATGACTTGAATGCGAAGGATAAAAGTATGTTGGATTTGTAGAGGAGACTGTGAAGAAGCTTGACTCTGAATTATCAGATGCGGTTAGTCGGTTAAAGAAACCATCCCCCCACCTTTATTCCAAGGTAGTGTTCTAATTTTTCTCAGTGATGTAGATGACTGAAAACGGTTTCAATTTTTTTGTTGATGCTAGCCTTGTCAAGCAGGTCGCTAATTCCACTAACGATGTTACTTGTGATGGTGAGTTTTTTCATTGAAGTTAACTCGATGTTTACATATTTTTATAGTCTTTGAGTTGAACCATGTTGTGTTTTTGTATGCATTAATTAAATCTAAAATTTTGTTGTCATGATTATTTAGGTTTCGCCTACGCAACAGTTCTTACTTGTGAAATTGGTTCTGAAGGTTGCAAGTCAGTTGCAGCGAGAATGAATGCCATGGATCTTAGACGTCGAATTACAATGGTTGTTGATTCAGTGGTCTCAAACTTGAATAGTAGACCTAAAATGATCGACACATCCAAAGAAATAGCAATACTAGCGATGGCTAATGGGATGAAAGGTGCTACTAAGGCAATTTAAGCAATGAATAAGGTAATACCTTTAAAGAATTTTGATTTTCCTAAATGAATGTAAAAGTCCTAATTAACACGTCTATATGGAATATAAACACTTATCTAATGTAAATAACACAAGTAATAACTTTTCAATCATGTAATGCTTTATTGATTAAGAATCAAAGTATTACAATGTGCTATGTATCGCACAAGTTGAATGACAATGTATGATCACCCTTTGAACAAGTAAACTTGATAGAGTATTAAGTTTACAAGCAAACTTATATAGCCAGCTGATAGGATTAGAGGACTACGATGTAAGTTCGACAAAGGAGTAAATGCCTATGATAACAACAACAATAAAAGCAACGGCATTTACTCCTTACAACATTCTCTATTTATACTAATACTAGGTTGCGTCCTTAGTGGGGGTAGTTGCAACGTGTCAAGATTCTAGTGGAGGACGTACGAGGTATTTAATGCACATCCAATCTTGGGAACTACCCGACCATACTTTAGTGAACAGTTCTGCCAACTGTTCACTACTTTTACCAACTTCATACTTGGTACATACAACTCAAATCACCTTTTGTCGCGCCTTTAGGAGATATTGAGTTTCCCGCCTAAACTTCAGAGAACCGCTTAAGCTCAACGTGTTCTTCTTCAAAAGGGTAATAGGATAGTCAGAGTATTGCCACCTCTGACTCTCCTTAGAACCTCCGCATATTCCTTTTACATACCAACTGATATCCATCTCAGTTGACGAGTATGTCTTTAAGTAATCTTCGACTTCCTTGATGATGTCTTTGACTTGAGTACGTCTGATGTTTCTCTCTGAGGCTTTGCACTCAGAGAGTCCTTTCATTACCTCTGAGTTCACTCATAGGTTCTTTCATTACCTCTGAGTCCACCACTCAGAGGTTCTTTCATTACCTCTGAGTCCACTACTCAAAGGTTCTTTAGTACTTAGCATAATTTCTATTTAAATCTAGGCAGCGATCATTAGGCACTGAATCGGCCCAACAATCTCCCCCTATTTAAATATAAATTATGCTAAGTAATTAAATTAATGTAAGTGAGACACTCTTCTTACACATAATTAAACAGAGAATAGATAAAAATAACTTCATTAATTCATTACATATGTTGGCCCAAGCCATCTAAGTTATCTTTTACAATATCTCTAGCCTGAGCAACATCATCCCTATCCTCTATTATCAGCTCTATTTTTTTGAACATTTCCTTAGCCTCTAGAGTACCCCTCTGAATGGACCTCTGTAGTCTGATTAACTAAGCTGTGGTGGCCAGATGGAATTCTTCTTATCTTTGAAAGACCAAGTCCTAATTCCCGTTGTAGAAGAAAATCCCTAACTCAGGTTCCCTGATGACAAACCCTTGTCTGCCTTCAATCCCTGAGGGAGGAACCAGGTTCCTATGTATTCCATCAACCACTATATTTTCTTTTATAAAGACCTCTTCTAAAATCTTTGTCCTTTTCCTTTTCTTGTCTTCAGTTGTCATTCCAAAGGTTGCAAGTGCTGGAGGTAGAGGAAGTCCTAGCTTCTTTGCTTGGTTTATGATCCACTGAAATTTTGCTCTTAGGCTATGCAAAATCATATCGTTTGATTTCCCAGATTTTTTTGATGCTAGGGCATGAACTTCCAGCCATTCACTGAAACCCAGCGTCTTTAGCCTGAAGTTAGGGTAGACAACAAGATTCAGAGGATTGTCGCCTCTGGTGATCTTCATGGTTTCTTCCTTGTTTGGATTGACAACATAGCTGATCTTAGTGATTGGCAGTTGGTCAGCTCTGAAGGAGATTTGATGTTTGTATTCCTCTATCATCTTGGCTTTCTTTGCCTCATGTTCAGTCCATTTCTCAGCCTGAGCCTTCAATGTGGGTTGATTGAACATCTTCCTCAGTTGTTGCTCTGATTTTTCTTTTTCAGCTTTCAGATCACTTATCCTCTTCAGTTCCTTGATTTGATTATTGAATTCTTCTTGGGACAGAGTTCCTTCTGGGGTAATGAAGGACTTTATCTTTGGCATTTCGAGGATAGAACCTCCTTCTTCTTGATAAGTAACAAGTTCATTCACTTATTCTTTCACGATGACAACTTCTTTGCCTTTGGTGGGATCTCTGGGAGGTGTTGGTTCTCTAGGAGGAGTAGGTGATAATTTTGAGGAAGTGGTTCCAAACAGCTGATTGGTGAATTCATAAACAGACTTTTGTCGTTCTTCAGGCTTCAGAAGATGCTATGGGACAAAGGTGTTCAGAGGGATTGGATTAGGAATAGGAGTCATGATTTTGAATCTTTTTTATAAGGGTTGCTTGTCAAGATCATCATCATTTGAATCATCCTCCATTGAGACAGTTCCTTCTGACTTCTTTTCCTCTGGGTTATGAACAACCACAACTTTTTCTTCATTTGGTACAACTTGAGCTGATGGTTGCTCCCCCTAAACAATATCAGCAGTGTTAGCCCCTGAGTTTTGCTCCCTCTTAGTTTGATCAGGGTGTTGAGCATCTTATTCTTCAGCAGGGTTGTTTTTCTCCCACTTTTCCTCCTCAACATTAGCCTTTTTAAAGACTTTTGCTGCCTCCATGAGGGAAACCATGTCCTTAAACATAACCCTAAGATCTTGAACATGTTGGGAGTTGGTAGCCACAATGGATGTACAAGCAGATAGTTTGTGACGAACTTCTTTTATCCCTGAGCGGA